>JANAVB010033012.1:4738415-4843415 GCA_029216955.1 Iris pallida | reverse complement strand
TAGTCATGACTAATAAATTATTAAGTAAGACTATAATGATAATTACTAAATTATTAATTAAAATTATTATAATATATAAATTATTAACTATAATTATAATTATGATTAAATTATTATTAATTAATATTATAATAAAATTGTAATTAATAAATTATTAACTACGATTATAATTATTAATTAAGATTATAATTATTATAAAATATTAAATAATATAATATTAGTTACAGTTATCTAGCTCCAAATACGGTTTACAAAACATGCCCTAAGTTAAATGGCTGGATAGTTCAGGACTAACCGGACATTTGTTAAAAGATTTTTTTTCCAGAAAAAATTTAAGATGAAAACCTACTATTTAGATTATAAACATTTATTTTCGAAAATGATGTCAAGCATGAGAATTCTATCTTTTTAGGAACGGGAGGTTATTTTAATAATCTTTTTAATATTTTGTTTTTTGTTTCCATTTTTTTAGTTCTTATTTCATATTTTTTCATCTTTTTAATAATCTTTTCTAGTTTTTTAAGAGTGACTTTTATTTTCAAATTTGTATAGTTTTTGTTCTTGTCTTTTTTTCATTGTTTAAGATTTATCCTCATTTTTTGGTTTTTTGGAATATTTTTTCTATTTTTTATTTTTTTATATTTTAATAGTACTTTTTTTGTTTTTTATTTGGTCTTTTTTTTCCCAGTTTTTCATCATTTCTATCTTTTAAGAATTGAATTTTTTTTGTATTTATCAGTTTTGTTTTTTCCAAAAATATTTATATATTTGTTAAATAAAAAATAATTGATGACAAAATAATTTTAAATAATATTTATCCACTTTTTTGACAGAGCTAACCGTTTTTAACAAGTTAATATTAATTAAAATAATTTTTAAAAATAATTTTACTAGCAAAGACCATTTTTCCTTTGTTAATATTTATCCACTTTTTAACAAGTATTTTTGCTTAACCGTTTTTAACAAAATAATTTAATAACTAACCGTTTTTAACAAGTTAATATTAGATAGCCCAGGAGTAAAATGGTCAAAACAACCCCATTTTAACACCCGTTAACAGAAAAGTTAGCGGAGGGGGTGATTTGAGCATTTTCGTAATCTTTTGGGTTTTTCGGATCAGCGAGTCTTTATTTGCGTTTTCGTGACATCTAAGGAGGGTTTAAATGCACTTTACCCATAATCTTTTCACAATTTACAGGGTATATCAATTTAGTGGATGCATCAAAATTTGAAACTATTTACTTAAATTATGAATTAGATTACATGTTAAATAATAAGCTTAATTTTAACTTGATATCCTCAACTATTTTAGTCTTTCAGCTTGATATCTTAAAAAAAATTACAACTTGATACCCCAAAAAAAGAGAGCAAAAATTTTTCTGTTCATCCCTCTCTCTCTCCCCCCCTATATCCCGCCACCAACCCCCCAACGCCGCTGCCTCCCTCGCCACCCTTCCCAACTCCCCCAACCCGCTACCCCACTCGCCCTCGTTGCCTCCTCTACTGCTCCTTCTGTCGTTGCTGGCGCTGCTTCTACGTGTAGAGAAAGAGGGGAGGGGAAGCAGGGTCGGGGGCATCCGCGGGGGGGGGGGGGGGGGGGGGGGGGGGGTGGGCGGGGGGAGGGGTGGCAGCTGGGGCAGGGGTGGAGGCGGAGGGGGGTGTTGGCTGGGGTAGGGGTAGTTTCGTTCTTTTTTGTTTTGGGTATTAAGTTGAAAATAATTCAATAGTTGATGGTATCAAGTTGTACAAAAAAAAGTTGAACTTATCAAGTTGAAAAACTAAAATAGTTGAATATAGCAAGTTAAAATTAAGCCAAAATAATATCTTAATTTGAATTAGATGATGAAAAATTAATTATCTTTTCACAAGTTGCATTGGAATACGGTTAAGCTAAGTTTTAAATAATAAGTTTTAGGCATGGAAGAAAAGACACAAAAAAGATCCGAGGATGGATATTAGCTAAGTAATAGACTTTAATTTCATGACGAAAAAAAAAATTCCTTGAGAGAAGAAGAAACAAGTTAAGGAAATGTCTCTCTCCCAAAAGGTAAATAAACAAACCATGGTTGGTTCACTTGGATTCTGGGTTCATAATAATAGAAATTCAATGGTTTAAGCTAAATATAATGATGATATGACAATGATGTGGCACTAAAACATTCTATTTTTGATGAATAACATTTTGGCATCATTTGGTTGGCCGAAAGGAAAGGAAAGGAAAGGAAAGGAGATCAATTTCTTAGTTTTTTTTTTTTTCTTTGAAAAGTTGCAATTTCTAACTTTTTTTTTTCTTTCTTTCTGGTATTTGAAATACCAAAAAGTTGGAAGGAAAAGTGAATGTTTAAATGTGGAAAAGTGAATCCAATGGATGAAACCATTTCTCTTCATAATTTGCTTTCCATTCTCCTCAATTCACTTTCATTTCCTCTCCAATTCATTTGACACACGAACATGAGAAATAAAATTTTTTCTCCATCCCATGATTCTGTCAACCAAACAAGGCATTTAAGTGTGCTATTTTGCTAAAAAAAAAAAAAATTAACTCGGCTACTATAATGATAGAGATTCAATGGTTTAAACCAAATATAATGATGACACTACAATGATGTGGCACTAAAACATGCAATTTTGATGAATAAAATTTTGAGTACGCTATTTTGCTAAATAAAGGTAAATTATAAGAGCACAGCACATTTTACTCAGGGCTGTCCAAGTGTTAGTTTTTCATTATTTATAAGTTTGCCACTGAAAAAATTATTCAGGGCTATCCAAGTGGTAGGTATAAAAGATAAGTATTATCATTTTTGTTTCTTTCCTCACTCTCCATTCCTCACAAGAAGAAGAAGAACAACAAGAAGAAAAAAAAAAAAAAAAACAAGAACAAGAACATCAATTTTTGCAAACCTAGTTTATTTTAATTTTTTGCTCTCTTCTAATTTCTCAGATCTCTTTCTCCAAACCTTACTTTATTTTTATTCTTCTTGTTTGGGCATTATGGATGAAACCCTAGTCATAGAAGAAATTGGGTTATCAAATCTATTAGTTTATTAATCAATTTTTTTTTATTAATAGAAGAATGATGCATGAAATCCTAGTTGTAGAAGAAAACTATCAAAAAAATCCTAGTTGTAGAATAATTGGGTTCATATCAGGACTGCCACAATTTCTGACAGTCCTAGAAGTATTGAGGACTGCCAGAAATTGTGGCAGTCTTGAAATAGTCTCGATGTATAACATGACTGCCACAATTGCTGGCAGTCCTAGAAGTAATGAGCACTGCCAGGAATTGTGGCAGTCTTGAAATAGACTCGATGTACAACAGGACTACCACAATTTCTGGCAGTCCTAGAAGTAATGAGGACTGCCAGGAATTGTGGCAATCCTGAAAGGGACATGCTTTACAGCAGGACTGCCACAATTTCTGACAGTCCTAGACATATTGAGGACTGCCAGAAATTGAGGCAGTCCTGAAAGATACTTGCTTTACAGCAAGTTCCTTTCAGGACTGCCACAATTTTTGACAGTCCTAAAGTGAAAATTTTCGAATAAAAAAAAACATGTTAGGATTTATTTCAATCTTGATAATAGAGTGAAATATGCATTTTAGGGTTTATTTAATTTTTTTGGTGGCATCGAAATTGGGAAAGAGAAGGAAACTAGGGTTTTGATGGAGATGGTGATGATGGAAATGGTGGAGAAGAAGAAGAAGATGATGATGAGAAAAAAAAAACTAGAATTTTGATGGAGATGTGAGAATGAAAATGGTGGAGAAGAAGAATATGGATAGAAGAAGAAGAAAGCTAGGGTTTGTGAAGAGAGAGAGTGAAAATTTGAAATGAGAGTGATTTTTCGGGTTTGGGGGGACTGTGGGGTTTGGACAGCCCCCTGAATGAAAAATTTGGACAGCCCGAGTAAAAGTTCCTCAAAGTCTGGCTAGTCCTAATCCTGGCTAGCCCCGAGTAAAAAAACATGTGCCCTTATAATTAGCCTAAATAAAGTTTTAAACTCGGCTACTACGCAAAATGTATCTTTTTCAAATTTATCATGCGCATGGCCATCTTATTAATGGTCACATTTCAAAATACTAATAAACTATCTCACTTGTTAATATTATTAATGGTATCTCAGATTTTAAAATGCTAATTAATCGTTCATTTTCTTACATGTCAAAATAAACTCTAAGATAATTGGATCAACATAGGTAAAAACAAAATAAAATGATATATAGAATACTTGAAGAAAAATATGTTACTTAAGATAGGTTAGCATAGAGAAAACCTTATTTTTATGAGATATATTAAATATATAGGTATATTTTGAATCCGATTGGACCACTGCCCGGTTGAACCTTTGATTTCTCTGGTTCAAGAGCGTTCGGTTTATTCAGTTTCAACTGAACTGAAATAGTCAAAATCGAATAAACCGAAATTCTAAAAATTCAAAACTGAACCGATATTAGCCAAAACTGAAACCGAAATTGAACCGAACCGAATAACGATTCATTTAATTCGGTTGGCTACTTCTATTGTATAATGAGTAGGGTCCAAAGT
Organism: Iris pallida; assembly: GCA_029216955.1. NCBI lineage: Eukaryota > Viridiplantae > Streptophyta > Magnoliopsida > Asparagales > Iridaceae > Iris > Iris pallida. The sequence continues at coordinate 4,838,865 of JANAVB010033012.1, read as the reverse complement.
TGAAATCATGGTTAAATGATGTTAAAAATTATAATTTTTACACACATTTGTTGTATTTGTGTCCAAAGTAGACTAGTTGTTAAATTACCAAAATTTGATTTCATAACACATAAATATTTTCCTCTTATATTTTCAAAATATATACATTTAATTACAACATATGCATAGATTGAGAGTATTTACATAATTGCACAAATTTTATTCGGTTTTCAGTTTGGACCGAAACCAAAATCCAAAATTGAAATCGAAACCGAATAATTTTTTTGTAAGATTTTCAAAACTGAAACTAAACCATTTTTTTTTTCAAACTGAACCGAATCACTTATTCGTTCGGTTCAGTTCGACGGTCCAAAACCAAATAATACTCACCCCTAATATACGCCAGATATATTTCCTTCTTATATTTACTAGTCTACATGTACGTACTTTTTATGTATTTTAATTAGAATATCATAAGGTCAGTTGTCATCTTTCCAGGTGACTATTCATGTGTGTGTGTTTTCTTTTTTATAACGCCAAGAGATTCGAAGTGTATTTTTTTTTAATTTTCTATTGAGAATAATAACGTTTGGAAAATAGTAGGGACAGAAAAATTTATTACCATTTGAACATGAAGAGTTGTATGAGAGCATCTCCAACCCTATTGTCTTGTTAAGTGTTGTGAGTCTTAGGTGGCTCCTATGTGGCATGAGCCACAAGACAATGTCTTGTTTATGTGGCAAAATTATATCTCAAAAGACAATGAGATAGAAAAACTCTCTCCAATGCAAAAGTATTCAGAAGACAATAAAAAGTATTTTTTTTTCCAACTTCCAATGCAACTTTTAAGACAACTACTGATCTTTCTTTCTTTTTTCTAAAATATTTTTTTATTCATAATTGATGACATGGAAGAGAAGACATTGTCAAGTGCATTGTCTAGAACAAGACAATCAACTTCACAATGTCTTCTTTAATTTTTGCCACATAAGCTTCACAATTGACTTGACAATTGAATTGGAGAAGAACTTTTGAATAAAATTTTGTCATTCCTATGTGGCAACAACTTTTTTCCAAAGTCACAATAGGGTTGGAGATGCTCTGGAAAAAAAAAAACTTGCTTTAACTGTTAAACATAAATGAGTAAATGACATGCAAGTTGATATAATAACATTATATTTATAAAATACTCAAGAGTATTTTAGAAATATAAAAGTTTCACCACCAAGTTTTCTTATTATATTGTTCTAGTCTACATGTATGTGCTTTGCACGTATTTTGATTAGAATGTAATAATGTCACTTGTCTAATCTTTGGAAAATGGTAATGATAGATTATTTTTATCATTGAAAAATGGAAAGTTGTATGGAAAAAGAAAACTTGTATGTAAACTTTATTGTTTTGACTTTTAAACTTAAATGAAATGCAAGTTGACATAATAATATCATATTATAAAATACTCAAGAGTATTTTAAAATTTTAAAAATTTTACCATCAAATTTTTATATTATATAGTAGAATAGATATATAGTACATTAGATTAGTGTCCTTGCGTGTTTGACAGTGGCACCACAATCCTAGATCTCCATTCCAAGTCTTGGACTTACCATTTAGGATGAGGATAAATTTTTCTGAACATTTTCCAATAAATTGGTGAAAATCCCTTTAAAATTTCGCCATGAAATAGGAAACCATTAGACAACAATGTAAGTGGGAAATGGGGGTGAATGGATCAGTTTTGGATTCGGAAATTTAATCAACAATTTAAATATTGAGTCGTGTTGTATGGGGTTCTCAATCTATATAGAGAATAATTCAGAGAGTGCGACGAAGATCACTCGCATGTTAGAGAACTTCAGAAAGTCAAAGACGACGTAACAAAGGTGGCTCGATTTGAGCTTGTTTTAGAAACTTTGAAACGCTAATGTCGACATGCCGAGAAAGAGAGAGGGCTTACCTTTCTGGAGGACGAGAAGAGGCGCGCACATGTCGACATGCCGACGTCCACGTCGACGGTGTCCATGTCCGCATCGGGGGCGTCGGGCGTTGGGGGCGTCGGCGGTGTCCATGTCGGGAGCCTCAGTAAAGAGGGGACGCGCCAAAGGGTTCGAAATTTTGGGGAAAGGAAATTTTTTGGAATTGTTTTTGCATAGGAAAGAGAAAAGAGGGTTTGCATATGTGGACTTAAATGCTTTGTAGCGACAAGATCAAGATGTCCATTGCTAAGACATTGTTGGAATATTTCAAATTCTTAGGGACGAAAATATGATCAGTTAACACTTGATTATGAAGTCTATTCATCTTAATTCTGTCGCCACTTAGCGATGAATCTTCTTTTGTCGCTAGCTTCCATCGGTATATTGTCATATTTTGTGGTGGCTTATAAAACATCTAAATTTACAATGAAATTCAAATATTTTTTTTCGATCAATATTTTGTGAATCCGAACATTTAAATTATTATCAAATTATCATCTAAATTATTAATTAAATTATCATGAATTATATCATCCTCCTTTACATTTAGTATACTTTCGTCGTCAATAAATGGATCAATTTTGTTTGAAGAATTATGACCAACATTAAAATTTCGGTTAATAGAGAAAGGTTGACTATTTAAAATAATATTTACGTAAAAATTTGGTAATGTGAAGTAACTTAAATATTTATATGCAGTGAATGTTAATTACTTTGAACAACAAAAATATATGTTTCTTCACCAACTAATAATAAACAAGTAGTGAAAAAATGCATCTTAATATGAATCTATATCGCCGAAATCGAGTGAACCTTGTGGATACCGAGGAGAAACATAAGAATCTGGCTGGATGGCGGAAGATCAGTGGATCGAGTCACGGAGGTGTATTATTCATTTCATTTTAAAAAAAATGGTGGGAGTTAGAGATAGTGGGGGCATATTATTAAAATTAATGGAAAGTGGCTTAAGGAAGATAAAACCGAGAAAATATAGCTTGTGGGAGATGAAAATGAGAAGAATGTGATTTTGCAACAATAAATAGATGTGCCAAAATAAAAATAAAAATCTCCACTCGATTTACAGCTCAATATTTGACCGTTGCAATGTGAACATTGTAATTTTACCGTTATAAAATGGTCGTCAGTAAAAAAAATAAAAAATAAGCAACAAAACGCCAATCGGACTTAACAGCAAAAATACCAGACCGTTTTGTATTTTTTTTAACAAAAACATTGGACCATCTGACATTTTTTCTGTAGAAATGTCAGTCCATAAGAATCAATGAGAATGCCAGACTGCCTGGCGATTTGAACTTCAACTAAATTTTATTAACTTAGGATCCTTCACAGGATTTCAAAGCAATTTGTTTATCTATACAAAAGTTTGTGTGTTTCATAGGAGGAGCAATTATGCACCGCACCATTAAGAGGAAGAAGAAAAAAAAAGAGTGAGAACAAAATGTAGATTAAAACAATTGTTCACATGGCACCATTAAGGCCCCTAATTGACGATTGTACTCATATGCTTGTGACTGATAATGACAGTTTTGTCGCGCTAATGACTTCTTCTAACTCGCTTGAGTACTTACACTATTATTATGTATTGTTAAACTTGTTGGCATGACAAGGTCTAGTTTATAGCCTCATAGAACGTCGACTGCTTTTGTTCTATGGCATACATTAATAAAGATTAAAACAACCGAATCTACGAAGACATGAAGTGCATGTTTTCTATACCAATTTGATACATGACTGTTTTAACATTCTAAGAGTCATGTACAAATACTCAAAAATTGTCACTCTTTTGACATTCTAAGGATCGATCTTGCTGTGGCTGTTTCTGAAAAATAGGAAAGCCTTAGAAATAGAGATTTCACGTTAGTAATACAAATAGAGATTTTTTTTTTTTTTTTGGAACCTTTCGATTTTTGAAGCCTTGTACAATTGCACGCACGTACTCAAAAACGACCCTTGCTTGATACATCAAACTTAAAATTCACACATTTTCAGATGAACTATGTATTGACATCGTATATCATATATCAAATGAACGTAGTACATTGCAAACACCACCCTTACAGTCCATCTTGTTATTCCCGGGACTTGATCAAAGATGGAAAACTGATGCAATCGAGATCTGAGATGTCACACAAAACTTTGCAGTGATCAAACTCAAGATCTACGATGGTACAAAAAAACAAATAACCAAATTACAATCTGAAGGAGGGAAATAGTGAAGAGAAGATCTCTCGTTCTTCCTTGCAAACGTGTTGCAATTGGGACAGAACAAGTTACAATAAACTAGAGAGAGATGAGAAAAAGAACAATGCTGGGGTGTCAAAACACCGTTGCTCAAAAAAAGCAAGATTCGCCCCACACGATCTGCTTCCAGGATCCAGGAAGTTTGAAGAACTTGTGGAACGCTCGATGTCACCTCTGTTCTGACTCCTCGGATGGACTTGCAATGGCGGCAGCAGCTCTCTCTCTCTTTCTTCGCATTAATTCATCCTTTCCATAACTGATTTATAATCTGCACAGTCAGCGTAGCCCTCCATGCGGCAGCAGCAACAGCAGCCTGGCCGCATGGACCGCTTGGGCCGCATGGACCACATGAGCCGCATGAGCCGCATGGACCGCATGGACCGCATGAGCCGCATGGACCGCATGGACCGCATGAGCCGCATGAGCCGCATGGGCCGCATGGACCGCATGGGCCGCATGAGACCGCATATGAGCCGCATGTCGCATAAGACCGCATTGCCGCATATGAGCCGCATGACTGCTGACGTGCTAAGTGCAAAGTGCGCCAACAAAATGCCACATTACGCCTCATGAGCCCATGAGCCCGAGTCCGAGTCGCTAAGTCCCGTTGGGACTTAGCTCCAAATGGAATTTAATCCAAGAGAATGACAAAAGCATTAATGCTTAATCCTTGGAGCCTTATTCTTACCTCCTAGTAAAATTACCCACATGGTTCCCTCCTTAGGGTCACCACCCCATGTGCATCTCTCAACAACACACCCAAGTATATATGTTGAGATAACTCATGGTGCATTTCCGATGTGGAACTAAAATTTATAAGGCATGTTGAGAGCAAGCTCTCTCCATGTAAAGAAAGCACCAATAATCCTCCACATATCACAATATATATAAGTGTCCAGGGTTGAGCGTTCCCCACAGTAACTGTCCATTTTGCATTAGGATAGATGTCGCTGACGACTTGAATCTTCCCGCATGGGTCAAATAACAATGTGATACAAGAATGGACTACGCCTTGAATTCTGCACCACAATTATAATTCTTTCCACTCAAAAAGTGTAGTTACGTGTGCTTCTGGCTGCACATTAAAGGTCCTGTGCCAGCCTGGTTTCAGTGTATAATTTTGGGCGTCTACAAGTTTACCCTCAAGAGACGGCCTGATATCTCTTTCCATACACTATAGGTGAGTTATTTATTAAAGAGATATGGCATGAAGCCTTGCGCTTCCTTGCGGTGCTACGCCGCTATGACATGGCCTGAAGCCGAGGCATTACCCCTACCTGGGAACCTCATCGTAGTGTCATACTACTGTAGCATGAGGTCACAAGCCTCTTTGTAGTGCTAAACTACCCAGCATGAAGCCTAAGGCTTCCTTGCGGTGTTACGCCGCAACGACATGGCTTGCAATGCCGAGGCTTTACCCCTACCTGGGTACCTCATCGTGGTGTCGTGCCACTGTAACATGGGGCCATCCTCCCCTTTGTAGTGCTGTCTACAACTCTTTAATTACGTCATACAGCATTAGGCTACCTGCCTATTTGCGGTGCTACGCCGCTATGACTTGGCTTGCAAAGCCGAGGCATTATCCCTACCTGGGAACCTCATGGTGGAGTCATCCCACTGTAGCATGGAGTTTCACTCCTTGTAGTGCTGCTCTACCGTGCTTCCTGTAAAGCACACCAGGCATTCACTCTGCCTGAGAACTCATTAAGGCGTTTAAGCCAACCTTCCACAAGATCTGTTTTTTTTCGCAGAAAAATACATAGTAGACAACAGTGGTTATGGGTCCGTATCCCTTCCATGTTCCAGAGAACAAGTACCCACTGTTACCTGATAGTTTCCCAGTCAGTGATCCTCCTTTGAACCAAAAGTTAGATGCCTAGTAGATTTCTCTTTGAACTAATAGCATAAAACTTTATGGTAGGATTACAAAGACACACTATCAGAATGCCTTCAAGCCCATTTTACAAGTTGTGTCATCGACCAACTAGCGTTTGAGGCCCTTTGTGAACGGATCTGCCAGGTTCTCTTGACTCCGAACATCAACCACTGCAATTACACCTCTTTTGATAAGATCGTGCACTGCCCTGTGCTTCAACCGCACAGTCCTCTTCTTTCCGTTGAAGAGGTCATTTGATGCTACCGTCGCGGTCGCCTGGTTGTCACAGTATATCGGTATCGCCGGTATCTGAGCCCCAACTACTGGAAGATCATACATGAGCTCCCGAAGCCATTTTGCTTCATCTGCTGCAGTTTCAAGTGCATAGAATTCAGATTCCATGGAGGAACGAGAGAGTATAGTCTGCTTCTTCGACTTCCACGATATAGCAGCTCCACCCAAGGAAAAGACATATCCACCTGTGGATCTCTCGCTTTCCACCTCTGAACACCAGCTAGCATCACTGAAGCCTTCCACTACTGTCGGATACCCGTTGTAGTGCAGTGCATATGTTTGAGTCTTCTTGAGATATCTCATCACCCGCTTCACAGCTTTCCAGTACTCAACCCCTGGGTTACTTGTGAACCGACTCAGCATTCCCACGGCGAAAGCCATGTCAGGCCTTGTGGCAGTAGTTGCGTACATCAAACTTCCGATAACGCTAGAATACTCCAGCTGCCTGACGCTTTCCCTCGAGTTTGGCTTCAGCTTCTGATCGCACCTGTATGGCGTATCGATCCCTGGAAGATCCTTATACCCATAGCTGTGAGCATCTTCTCAATGTAGTGAGATTGTGACAATGCTACTCCAGTGTCTGTCCGGATGATCTTTATGCCCAAGATGACATCTGCATCCCCCAAGTCCTTCATACTGAACTTGGTTGAGAGGAACTTCTTTGTCTCTGTGACACAACCTATATCCGTACCTAGGATTAACATGTCGTCCACGTATAGACAAACAGTGACTCCTCTTCCATCAGCAAACTTTGTGTAAACACATTTGTCCGTCTCGCTGACTCTGTAGCCATTTGACCTAATAACTTTGTCAAACTTCTCATGCCACATCTTGGGAGCTTGCTTCAAACCATATAATGATTTCACCAACTTGCAGACTTTGTCTTCAAGACCTTTGACGACAAATCCATCTGGCTGTTGCATGTAAATCTCTTCGGTCAGCTCCCCATTCAGGAATGCTGTCTTTACATCCATCTGATGTATCACCAACTTGTATATAGCTGCTAGAGCGATTAACATCCTGATGGTGGTCATCCGAGCTACTGAAGCGTACGTGTCAAAGTAGTCTATCCCCTGTTTCTGAGAAAATTCCTTGGCGACCAGCCTGGCCTTGAACTTGTCAATAGTTCCATCTGCCTTCATCTTCTTCTTGAAGATCCATTTACATCCAATAGGCTTTTCTCCTTCAGGTAGATCTACCAACACCCATGTGTTATTGGAGGTGATAGAGTCAAACTCGTCATTTACTGCCTCCTTCCAGAAGATAGCATCTCTGGTCTTCATCGCCTCATCATAGGTAAGCGGATCTGCTTCCACATGATAGGTGACAAAGTCATCTCCGAAATCTTTCGGTCTCCTCGTTCGCTTAGCTGACGGCTCTTCGAGTTCTGGTACAAGAGTTGTTTCATCAACAACATCTTCTTCTTGGACTACTGGCTCGTATGAGATTTCAGTCTCATTTGCACCTATATCATTTTCCGGAATGTCCGAAAGAACAATATTTTTGTCTTTTGCAAACTTGTCTTCAAAGTATTCAGCATCGCGAGATTCGATGATATGATTTGATTCAATATCAAGAAATCTCCGAGCATCACTCTTCTCGGTATACCCCAAGAAGATCGCCTTCGTAGTCCTAGTCCCCAGCTTCTGAATCTTCAGATCTGGAAGCTTCACATACGCCAGACACCCCCACACTCGAATGACATTCAAGTTTGGTCTGACTTTGAACCAGAGTTCATGAGGAGTTACGTCCGAAGTTGCATATGGCACTCTATTCAGAATGAAAGTGGCCGTTAATGCAGCTTCTCTCCAGTAGCATTTTGGAAGACCTGCAGTGAGCAGCATTGAGTTCATCATTTCTGTCAACGTTCTGTTCTTCCTCTCCGCTACTCCGTTGGATTGAGAAGAATATGGAGCAGTAGTCTCGCATATGATTTCATGTTCTTTGCAGAACGATGCGAATTCATGAGACCTGTACTCCCCACCTCGATCACTTCTCAATCTCTTGAGTTGTTGTCCGGTCTGCCGTTCAGCTTCGGCCCTGAACTCTCTGAACTTCTCGAAAGCTTCGTATTTGGACTTGAGCAAGTAGACGAACGCGTATTTTGAGAAGTCGTCGATGAAGGTTATGAAATACTTTATCCCGGCCTTCGTGGAGAAATGTTTGAAGTCACAGATATCGGAGTGCACCAACTCCAGAAGATCTGTGCTTCGATTGACCCGATGAAAGGGTTTCCTTGTGATCTTCATCTGAGCACACACTTCACACTTCTCCACCTTACCCCCACATTTGGAGATAAGTCCTAGACTAGACATTTTGTTGATTCTTTTACAATGAACATGTCCTAGTCTATTATGCCACAACTCAAGAGAATAATCAGAAAATGCAACTGCATTAATGTCATCAAACTGGTTGACAAGCTAAATTTTAAACATTCCTTCGGTTTCCTTCCCGAAGTATGTTCCCTTCTTGGACATAACCATCTGACCAGCGTTGATGTCCATCCTCAAGCCTGCGTTGCAGAGCAAGCTCCCAGAGATCAGGTTCTTGGCAATCGCAGAAACATGCTTCACACCTTGAAGCGTTAGAGTGTTCCCAGAAGTGAGTTTCAGCTCCACAGTCCCAATCCCCAGAACTTCAACTTGGGCCTGGTTCGCCATGACAACCTTCTCAGATATCGGCTGGTACGTGACGAACTATTCCTTGTCAGAACAGACATGACAAGTCGCACCAGTGTCTATCCACCCGTCAGAGTCAACCCCCACAGTTGTGACCTGTCCGATCATAGCAACAATGTTAGAAACCAATAAAACCTTATTAGGCTCACCTTTCTCTGATTGTTTAGGCTTAGATCTGCATTCACTCTTGTAGTGGCCTTTCTTGCCACAATTGTAACAAGTCACGTGGGACTTAGTCTTCTGTTGCTTGAATGAGGGACCCTTCACTTTCAGATTAGTGAAATCCTTCTTCTTGGGATAAGAAGCCGCCTGCTTCCCCTGGGGATCCCTCGTCTGTACCAGATTGGCTTTAGCCAACTGTTTGGACAGAGTGTCCACCTTCTGTTGAGAACGCATCTCGTCCTCAACATGGATCTCTTGAAGTAGATCTCCCAAGCTAATGTCTAGCTTCTTCCTGTGCATCCTTGCATAGAAGGTACTCCATCCAGCAGGAAGTTTTGAGACGATCCCTCCGACGACAAACTTGTCGGGAAGGGGCATCTCTTCGTCTTCCAGTTTCTGACGCAGCTTCAGAAATTCTTTTACCTGTGGTAACATGGACTTTTCGTCCTCAAAGAGCAATTTGTGATATTTTTCAACCACAAACATTTTGCTCATGTTCTTGTCTTCTTCATACAGATTTTCCACAGAATCCCATATGTCTCTGGTAAGTTCCTTCTTTGAATAGGATTCTGCCAGGGAATCCTCCATAGCATTCAGGATGAGAAGCCTGCAGATGTTTTTTTCCCTTCTCCACTTGGCCTGGAGTTTGGTAGCCGCGTTGATGGCGGCAGTAGATCCAGTGTCTGGAACAGAGGGTTCTTCCTCCAACAGAACATGATCAACGTCTTTTAGTTGAAGAGTTAGGTACACCTTTCTCTTCCAGACTTGATAGTGCTCTCCATCGAACTTTTCCAACTTGCAGAAGTCCGATTGGAGGAGCGAAGCATTAATGTTTTCCATCTACACGGATCTTGCTTTGAGAATTGTTATTCCCGGGGCTTGATCAAAGATGAAAAACTGATGCAATCGAGATCTGAGATGTCAAACAAAATTTTGCAGTGATCAAGATCTACGATGGTACAAAAAACCAAATAACCAAATTACAATCTGAAGGAGGGAAATAGTGAAGAGAAGATCTCTCGTTCTTCCTTGCAAACGTGTTACAATTGGGACGGAACAAGTTACAATAAACTAGAGAGAGATGAGAAGAAGAACAATACTGGGGTGTCAAAACACCGTTGCTCAAAGCAAGATTCGCCCCACACGATCTGCTTCCAGGAACCAGCAAGTTTGAAGAACTTGTGGAACGCTCGATGTCACCTCTGTTCTGACTCCTCGGATGGACTTGCAATGGCGGCAGCAGCTCTCTCTCTCTCTCTTTCTACTTCTCTGACTTGTATTTTTGTCGTACCCACAAAGGAGGCCAGAAGAGAGTATATATAGAGAGAGGGTGAAAACCCTAGCCGCCTCTTCAGTTATGGAAAGATTGAATCAAATCACTAAAAGATAGCAACGAATTAATTCTAATCCCACAAAGATATGAACGAAATTAATTCAAATCCCACAAAGCTAGGATCTGAATTAATCGCATTGATTCATCCTTTCCATAACTGATTTGTAATCTGCACAGTCAGCGTAGCCCTCCATGCGGCAGCAGCAACAGCAGCCTGGCCGCATGGACCGCTTGGGCCGCATGGACCGCTTGGGCCGCATGGACCACATGAGCCGCATGGACCGCATGAGCCGCATGGACCGCGTGGACCGCGTGGACCGCATGCCGCATAAGACCGCATGGCCGCATATGAGCCGCATGACTGCTGACGTGCTAAGTGCGCCAACAAAACGCCACATTACGCCTCACGAGCCTGAGCCCGAGCCCGAGCCCGAGTCCGAGTCCGAGTCCGAGTCGCTAAGCCCCGTTGGGGCTTAGCTCCAAATGGAATTTAATCCAAGAGAATGACAAAAGCATTAATGCTTAATCCTTGGAGCCTTATTCTTACCTCCTAGTAAAATCATCCACATGGTTCCCTCCTTAGGGTCACCACCCCATGTGCATCTCTCAACAACACACCCAAGTATATATGTTGAGATAACTCATGGTGCATTTCCGATGTGGGACTAAAATTTACAAGGCATGTTGAGAGCAAGCTCTCTCCATGTAAAGAAAGCACCAACACATCTCACTCTAAATGAACTTCTAAGAGGTATATAACATATAACATTACATGGCATTATTATTCAATTACTCGAGAGAAAGATTACACTGAAATAGATGGCAAGTGGGCAACAAGCTGCACCGCCAGCCCTTTTTGGAGAAAAGTTTAAGATGAAATCTAGTCTGCAAGTTGAATTCACAATGATGGAGGAGCTGGAGGCCGCCTTGGGCTCGGAGCAGAGGAGGAGCACTGGTGTCGGTGGCTTGAGGAGGGGGCAGTCGTGGATTTGGGAAGCACTTGATTGGAAAGAAACAAATGGCCACTTAAGTCGGAACTTATTTTATCCTAGCGACGAAAACTTTTCGTTTCTATTTCAACACATAATCAGTTACAATTTGTTAGTGTTTTTGCCTTTGGACTAGTGTAAGTAAAATAGCCCCACATCGACTGATTAATTGTTAGCTTTTCTGATGAACACCAGCTCTTTTAAGCGACGGTTTAGCAACGACATTTCAACAATAAAATACGAGTCCAATGTTAGGATCGTCGTTGATCTTTACGGGGGCGGCAGTTCAACGACAACAAATCGACAACAAAATACTAGTCCCTTGTTAGTATGACGGATTTAAGGATTTAATTCCGTTGCTACATCCATCACTACTTAGCAGTAGTGACTATTTTTGATATTCTTGTATATGCATATTTGGATACGTGCTTCAATCGATGTCTCTTCCTACTCCTTGCTTAGAGCATTCACACTGGAGACACTCCATAACATACTCCAAAAATTTTAGAAATCTTGTGAATTACTACTTTTGGGTGTCTCTGACTAACAGTAGTGCCCAGGGGACAATTTTTTTTGAAATCTTCTCTAGAGCACCATCATGTGGATCTTAGCAGTTTCGGATTGCTTGCAAGTTGCACCTAAGTAGCTGAAATTTTAATAACTTATAAATTTAATAAATCATATAAACATTTAATAAAATCTATTATGCACCAAAGAGGGGAGGGATGCTCACTCTATATGTACTTATTCCAATACTGGATTGTGATTGGAGTAATTCTGTCTCAAAACTCCTAAAAATGAGGGGGGTATTAATTAAGAAAGCGCTCACATAGAAGATTTCTTTGACATTAATGTAAACCTTGACGTCAATATGGGCTCATTTCAACATTTAGTTTATCAAAATCACATATTAAACATTAACAAACTTGTTGTAGAGCTTGACCCCCTTCCAACGCGACTCCATGTAGTCGGAGCTATTGTTCTGTTCATAAACACCGAACTTGAAATAATGTTTGCTTCCTCCGTGGTCGCTCACGGTGAGCTTGAGAATGCCATCGACGAAAACTGTGACCTCCCTTGCGTCCACATCATGTATCACATTCACTCGGAACCATCTGTTGTAGATGTCGTCTTGGATCAGCTGGCGCTCGTAGTATCTAAGAACGCCGTTGTAGACCCTCAACATCAACGTCGTGGCCCTTCCGTGGTAGTCGGCACCGAAGATCTGCATGATGCACACGCCGGTCGTCCCTTGAGGAACGTAAGCATTCCCTTCAAACTGCCACACCCCTGAAGAATATGTATATTCCTGCAACAAATTGAAATAAGAGGAGTTCTTAGCAATGTTTTAAAAACCGGACCCGAAATTTTTTGGTATAGGTCGGATCCGATTCAAATAGACTTGGTCTGATTTGGTTCAAATAGATAAGATATCAATATTTACTTATTGGTTTAGTTTAGTTTGATCATAAGCACGTTGATTTGGTTTAATTTTACAATTATAAGGTCGATCAAAACCAAATTAACCAAGATTCAAATGGTCCAAATTTTACATGATAATTTATTTCGAATTTTTTGTGTGTGTCTAAATTGCAAAACTTGATACCCTCAACTATCACAGTTTTTCAACTTGATACCCTCAACCTTTATAGGCACCAACATGATACTCTGAAAAAAAAGGGACCAAATTGCCCCTTCTCTTTCCCTCCAACCCCAGTCTCTCTCTCTCTCTCTCTCTCTCTCTCTCTCTCTCCGGCGACGGGTGGCAGCGAGCGAACGGCGGGCGCTGGGACGCTCGGGACGCGGCGAGCTGGGCAGCGTGCGAGCGGGCGCACGGCAGAGCGCAGGGACGCACGCAAGCGGGTGCGGGGCAAAGCGCGGCGGCACCCGCTCCCGCATAAAAAATGACGGTTCTTTAAAAGACCCGGTTTTGATCGAACCGGACCGATTTTTGGCATAAACCGGTTGGACTCGGTCCAACCGCATGTCCGGTCCGAATTTTACAACATTGATACTTAGATGTAATATTTTATTAAATTTCTTGATAATAATAATAATAATAATAATAATAATAATAATAATTGTTGTGGACAATTAGCTCAACCTCTCAATGTATATCAAAATATGTGTATCAATCTATCTACAAGCTATCCCAACCTCTCTTTATATAGGAAGAGAGAGGTTGGGAGTTACATAATGAAAGATCACTTAGGAGTTACAAAGTGAAGAGTCATGAGTTACAAAATGAAGAGTCACCATGATGAGATGAGTTACAACACTCCCCCTTGGCTCTTCACAAACTCTGCTTGTAAGCACCTCTGAGCTTCTTTGTCTGTCTGTAGCTTGCAAATTCAAAAATGACCACCTACTTGTGCCTCGTTAAAACCTTGCCAAAGAAAACCTAGTGGAAAAAAAACTTTGGTCGAAGGACAAAAGAGTACACACAGGTCAGTGTGATGGGGGTAAACTAACCATTGCAAAGGTGCCTCGTCAAAACATTGTCAGGGAAAACCTAGTGGAAAAAAAAACCGCTGATCGAAGGACAAAAGAGTACACGATGGTTTAGAAGTATACACTGGATCACAATAGTCCTTAGTGAATAAGAGATTTAAAATGTGTCTCGTTAAAAACCTTGCCAAGAAAAACCCAATGGGAAAAAACTTGGTCTAAGGGAAAAAGAGTAAACAAGCATACATCAGGATGCTCCCCTTTTCACTCGCACTCGACAGGACGCGGGATATACGCACAACAGGGCATTTGGAGGCGCTCGTTGGGGCGCTCCCCCTCACATGCACACAACAGGGTGCGAAAAACTTGTTTCACTTAGGCTAGCTCTGAAAGCTTCCTAAGTCCAATCGCTCTGACATGTTTCTGGAACGAGTGTTTTTGCAGTGACTTGGTGAGCAAGTCTGCACAGTTATTCTCTGATCCAATGTGTTGCACTTCAATCTTCTGAAGCGCTTGTTGTTCATGTGTAAAGAACAACTTGGGCGATATGTGCTTGGTAGCATCCCCTTTGATGTAACCATATGTTTTGCTTGATCAATAACAGCGGTATTGTCCTCATAGATGACAACAGGTTCATCTGGGTCATATGGAAGATCACATGTACTTCGAATATGGCCAATAACAGCTCGAAGCCATACGCACTCTCTAGTCGCCTCATAGAGCGCGAGTAGCTCAGAGTGGTTCGTTGAAGTAGCCACTAAGGTCTGTTTGCGAGACCTCCAAGAAATCGTCGTGTTCCCAATGGTAAAGACATAACCAGATTGGGAACGCCCCATGTGCGAATCAGATAAGTATCCCGCATTGGCATAGCCAACAAGGGCCGCGTTGCTTCAAGTGCCAAGAGCGTTGGATTCACTCAAAACCGCGTAGGGATAGAAAAAGCCCAAGTCCATAGTACCCTTAAAGTAGCAAAAAATGTCTTTTATGCCATTCTAATGGCGGCGTGTTGGCGCGGTGCTGTGTCGAGCTAGACAATTCACAGCAAACGAGATATCCGGTCTAGTACATTGGGCCAAGTACAATAAAGCGCCTATTTCACCCAGATAAGAGCACTCAGGACTCAATATCTCTTCATCGTCCTCCTTTGGACGGAATGGGTCCTTAGTAATGTCTAGAGAGCGGACGATCATGGGAGTAGCGGACGGCTTAACGTCAAAATGACTAAAGCTTCTCAACACCTTTTGGGTGTAGTTCGCTTGATGGACAAGAATTCCATCTTTACGGTGCTCGATCTGCAGGCCGAGGCAAAACCGTGTCTTTCCAAGATCCTTCATCTCGAATTCCCTCTTCAGGATATCAGCAGTTTTTGACAAGTCTTTTACGGTTCCTATGAGATTCATGTCATCTACATAGACCGTGATGATTGCGTATCCTAAAGTAGATTTCTTTATAAACACGCATGGGCAAAGTTCGTTATTAATGTATCCCAAATCGATCAAGTATTCGCTTAGGCGGTTATACCATATTCGCCCGGATTGTTTCAATCCATATAGCGAACGCCTCAGTCTAATCGAGAACGCGTTCCGTGGTCGGGAACTACTTGATTCAGGCATCTTTAGTCCTTCAGGGACTCTCATGTATATCTCTGTGTCCAGATCCCGTAGAGATAGGCTGTGATCACATCCATGAGCTGCATATTCAGTTTTTCAGAAACTACTAAACTGATTAAGTAGCGGAACGTTATGACGTCCATTACAGGAGAATACGTCTCCTCGTAATCAATTCCAGGGCATTGTGAGAAGCCTTGCGCCACAAGGCGAGCCTTGTATCGCACAATCTCATTTCTCTCATTACGCTTCCTTAGAAAAACCCATTTGTGACCAACTGGTTTAATATTGGGTGGTGTTGGAGCAACAGGTCCAAACACACTTCTTTTCGCTAAGGAGTCTAGTTCAGCCTGGATTGCTTGTTTCTATTGTGACCAGTCCGTTCGTCGTTGACACTCGGCAACACTACGAGGTTCCATGTCATCATTGTTCATAATGTCAGTGGCCACTGAGTATATGAACACATTATCGATGACAGTTTTATTTCGCTTCAAAATATCGTCTAAGCTAGCATACTCGACGGATATTTTGAGGTTATCGGCATGATTAGGAATAACGTTTCATCTGGAATGCGCTCTTCTAATACATCGCTGTGATCCTTAATGATCTCATGTGGCAAAACGCTTTTAACAAGATTTCTCCGCTTCCGGGGCAGAACATCTTTGGAACCAACCGGTCTTCCCTTCTTCTTGGGAATAGCGGCGGACTGGACAGCCGATGGCAGCGTCCTTTACTCGACGGGTTCGACCGGAGCAACATGTTTCATAGGAACATGGCGTCTCTCAGGGACGTCTATCCTTGCAGGCACATTTGCAGCATGTATAATTGATCTCGTGACTTTTGCTAGGTCGCTAAATGCGTCTGGCATTTGATTTGCAATACCTTGCAGACCTAGAATCCTCTGCACTTTTTTATCACTATGTGCAAGGGGGGATCATGATGAGCAACAGCGGGCACATGCCACGCTAATTCACGTCGTTCCTCATCAATGTTAGCGTGCATTTGTCCCCCTAACGACGGAAAGATTGCCTCATCAAAGTCACAATCTGTGTGTCTCGCGGTCAAGGGCTCTAAATAGCGAATGATGGACGGAGAGTTATAACCGACATATATTCCCCGTCGTTTCTGAGGTCCAGATTTTGAATGCCTTATCGGCTCATTTGGAACATTGACTAGGCACCCAAACATGCGTAAATGTGAGATGTCAGGCTCACATCCAGTAACCAGCTAGTACGCGAAAAGTGGTTGGGTGGCCATGGGCCTCAGACGGACCAAATTTGAAGCGTGCAAAATTGCATAGCCCCATGCAGATAGTGGAAGTTTGGTGCGCATAACCAAGGTCCACGCTATCACTTGCAGTCGCTTTATAAAAGCTTCTGCTAGGCCATTTTGGGTATGAACATACGCAACAGGATGTTCAAGATTTATTCCCAAAGTCATGCAATAATCATCGAAAGTCTTCGATGTAAACTCCGCGGCATTATCAAGTCTAATAGACTTTATCGGATAATCCGGATGGTGAGCCCTTAACTTAATGATCTGGGCGAGGAGTTTAGAAAATGCTGCATTTCGGGTGGACAACAACACTACGTGTGACCATCTAGTCGATGCATCAACCAAAACTATGGAGTATTTAAATAGTCCGCATATTGGTTGGATTGGTCCACAAATATCTCCTTGAATTCTCTCAAGGAATTGGGAAACCAATCTCGTAGGTTTCACATGGAGTGGCTTGAGATTCGTCTTCCCAATCGAGCAAGCTTGGCATAGGCTTTTCGAATTTATAACAAAATTTTTTCCTCCAAGAGGATGCCTATGTGATGCATTCATAGTGCGAAGCATCGTATTTTGACTCGGATGACCCAGCCGGTCATGCCATAGCATAAAAGTCCTCTCATCAACTGGCGCTCAGCGAATGATAAAATTACTCTCGATGTGTTGTATCGTAGTGAGATACAAACCACTTGAAAGATATTTCAACTTCTCTAAGATACGCTTTTGGCCGTACTGAGTGGAGGTAATGAAAAGATACTCGAAGCCATGTTCTCGAGCAGTTTCAACATGAAATCCATTTTTTCGAATATCCTTAAAACTCAGTAAGGTACGACTGGACCTTGGAGAATATAAGGCCTCTGATACTTCAACGAGTGTACCATTGGACAACGAAAAACGGGCTTTGCCAAAACCTTGAACAAGGGTTGAGGGTCCCGAAATGGTTGTCACTGAGGTTACTTTAGGCGTATAGGAGATAAAGTATGATTTATCTCTCAAGATAGTGTGAGTCGTTCCACTATCAACCAGACAATCTAATGCCTCGTGGTCCATGCCTATAAGTAAAGAAAATTAAAGTTTGTCACACGTTTGAGGAAAGTGCTCGAAATAGAACTTTAATTTATCGAGAAAATAGAAAATACAAACCACCAAACGTTTCATGACTTAAATCAAATATAGAGAGATAATGGAGATTCATTCTTCCATTTCTGCTACAAAATTGGGGGTCTTAAGATTTAGATTTTCGCACTGGTTGACCAGATTTGCTTCGGCCCGGCGCCCCTTGTGATAGTTATCAACTTCTTGGGGGGTCGCCCTGCAAGTCCGTTGCATATGACCAAAAGCACCACATTTGTAGCAGAGAGTAGGCGCTTGGCCTTCCACTCTCGCTTTGGGACGACTGGCCCGTTGGTTCTTACCATGAGACTGCTTAGGAGTCAAAGGTCCTTGGTTCTTGTTAGAACCTTGCTTTGGGTGGCGAGACTTAAACTTGTCTCTGTTCCTTAGCTGGGACGACTGGCCCTTGTCTCGTTTCCACCATGGATTTGGTCCACGGAGAGCGTTTGCATCAGACATTGGAATTGCCTTTGTTCCAGCAGGACGAGAATTATTGTTTCTCATTAAAATGAGACTGTTCTTCTCGTCTAGTAAAAGCTGGGTGATGAGCTCGGGAAACTTGGTGAACTTAGACTGACGGTATTGCTTTTGGAGCAAGTTGTCAGTGGAAGGAAATGTGGTGTATGTTTTCTCCAATAGATCACTGTCGGTTAATATCTCACCGCAGCATTGGACAAGTGATCGAATCCTGCAGACTTCATTGTTGTAATCAGTTACACTCTTGAAGTCTTGGAAGCGTAGGTTCAACCAGTCATGGCGTGCTTCAGGTAGCTATATGGTCTTCTGGTGGTCGAAGCGCTCTTTCAGAGAGTCCCATAGCGTCTTCGGCGAGGAGATTTCAATGAACTCCGACTTCATGGCGTCAGATAAATGCCTGCGGAATAGAATCATCGCTTTGGCGTTCATTGAGAGAGTGACTTCCACTTCACGCTCTTCCTCGTTATAGATAACATCCAAGAGGCCCTGCGCATCTAGATGGTTCTGGATGTCTTACGTCCAGTCCAAGTAGTTCTTATCAGAGGCTTCAAGGATAAAAAAATCAATCTTGATCGACATTTTTCTACAACAGGAGAAAAAAATCTTGATCAGTCAACATATAAAACGACAGGTTTATATGGATTTGGTTTGTATAAGCAACAACAAACAATCGTAAATAAAAACAACGATTTTGAAAAAAATGATTTTTGTTTAAAAATTATCTTATATCGATCGACGGGCCGATATAGAGAGGTCAATAAGTTTCTTGCAAAAATGCATAATTATAAATACAATTTGAGAAAAAAATAATATTCGGTCAACCCCCTTTCAGTAGCTCTACATGAATATGACCAGGCGGGAAAATGAGGGAGGAGGGTCACCGGGGACCTCTTAAGAACCAAGTCCCAAGTTCTTTCTGACATCATACCCAAATAGGTGAGCCTATTCGGAGAGACTTCGTAAAAAAAAATTTCAAATGTAAGAATAAATAAGATTTTTCAAGAAATTCACGCTATTTGCGAACTGTACAAAATAGGTGACAATTTAGTGCGTGCTCAAAATGAGCGTTGCCTTTGAAAAATTATTAACCAAAAAGGTTAGTTTTGGGACGCCCAAATTTGGCGGTGCCAGAATTTGTTTATGTAGTCAAGACAATTTTTCAATTTTTACGCCATTACGCTAAAAAAAAACGTACAACATAAGTAGGCAACAACACACAAAAGAATTGGTGCCTAAGCAAGCGGCACCAAAAAAATATCAACTATTTTTTCGACGTCTAATGAAGCGACGCCAAAAAAATAGCGAGAAAAAAAAATACAATTTTTACTACCCATCTGTTACAATAATTCACTGAGTAACATAAAGAAATTGCTACTGAGGTGCTTGTCGGGACGCTGGCGCTCGCCGGGGCGCTCCAAATCCATCATTACCAAAAAAAATGTTAGCATCTAAAATTTCTTTTTCAACATGAAAATTTGCTATCAAAAATTTATTTCCTCAGAAATTAACTAACAAATATGTTTTTTTTCAAAAAAACTAGTATGCTAAATGCTAGATTATAGCAAAGATATACATAAAAGCAAATTAGCACTATTAACAGAATGTTAAAAGCTGGATTAAAACAACTAGAAAATGATAACAGTATAATTATTTTGTCACAAATTTGAAACTAAGTAAACAAAAATTCAACAGAGCCGACATTTATAAATAATTTGTTTATTGTACTACCAGACTCTGCTTCAGCATAATCCAATAACTGAAGATACTTTTATAGATAATTTAATAACTTTTTTCCTCTCGTATTTTAATCTATTTGGACATGACTTCTCTCTCCAGGAAAAAAGAAGAAGATGGATTAAATTTGACTTTATATATTAACCCTACTTTGAATAGTTTGAAGAGAGATTAGTTTAGCTGATCTAAGAGGTCTACTGGCAAAGTGAACAAAAAAAAAAACAGTATATGTTTTTTTTCAAAAACCCAACACCTAAAAGGTCATCCTAACCTGAAGGTCCTGAAGAAGAAAAAAAATCCCAGAAGTCCAGAAGGATAAAAAATTCCAACTTTAAGACCTATGAAATCTTTCAAAGGACAGAACTACACAATGCATCTAATCTATAGAAAAGCATAAAATTTCTGTAGGCTTCTTAAAAATTACCTTTCTTACCGTACGGTGGAAGGAAGTAAAAAAAAAAGAACGGTACGTCGGGTCTCCGGCGTTGCACGAGCAAATTGTGCTGATAACGTGCTGTGGACAATTAGCTCAACCTCTCAATGTATATCAATATATGTGTATCAATCTATCTACAAGCTATCCCAACCTCTCTTTATATAGGAAGAGAGAGGTTGGGAGTTACATAATGAAAAGTCACTTAGGAGTTATAAAGTGAAGAGTCATGAGTTACAAAATGAAGAGTCACCATGATTCACCATGATGAGATGAGTTACAACAATAATGAATTAGTTAGAAAATTAAATTTGATCAAAAAGAGAGGGAGTTCTTGGTTGTTACAGTTATATGTATCTCGGTGCGAGGCCTGGTTGAGCTCGCAGGAAAGTGTGGCTCGTCTGTGGAGTAGACCCAGAGACTGTGCACTCCGTCGATGTAGCTGTAGCATGAAATAGTGACTCAAACATAATTATTATTATTATTATTATTATTATTATTATTATTGATGTAGATGTAGATGTAGATGTAACTGTAGCTGATATTATTATTATTATTATTGATGTAGATATAGATGTAGATGTAACTGTAGCTGATATTATTATTATTATTATTGATGAGAAGTGGTAAGAATCCACTCATTCGAGTAATAACATGAAATAGTGACTCAAACGTAATTATCATAAGAAGTTTATATATAATTAGCATTCACCTATACTTTCTTTTGATAATACTATATGTTTGAACTAATTATTTATCACAAAGTTAAAGAGTTGGTAGCCTAAGTGGTTGAAAAGTTTGGAGACATGAATCCCTTTTTTTTAGAATGAGGCATTTTATTAATCAGAATGAATGTGAGAAGAACTCAACTGAGTGATATCATCAGCTAAAGGCTGGTTCATACAATTGGGGGGGGGGGGGAGAGAGCTCAGCAGTGAGGTTATTCTGAAGAGAATACTTGGCTAGGCCATGAGCTAGACCTTCGCACATAGAGGAACGAAGAAACATTGGTTGGTGAAATCTCCTTCACGAAAGATGTGATTAAATCCTTCAATCTCCATGGGATTAGATTGTTGTCTCCTTTAGCAATATTGATTATAGTCATAGAGTCACCTTCAATCACTGTGGATTCCTTATTGAGAGAGTTGGCGAGGAGAATCCCTAAAAGAATAGCATGGGCCTCCGTAACTAAGCTTCTATCTGAGAGATAGGATAGTGAGGAACACCAGGTTATCGCTTTGATGAAATTTCCCTGTGCATCCCTTACGACGACTGCGGCCGCAATGGAAGAGGTTGATGTGGCTCCGTCCACATTTATCTTGATAGCCCCAGCAGTCGGCAGCTTCCAGTCACCCCCTAGAGAGCCCAGCTCAGCAATGAGGCCTGAATGTCCTGCTCCTACAGAGGTGTGATCCTTCTAGTACGTCGCAAAGATGTTGAAAGCCTGGCCGGTGATGCGCTGAATACATGGAGCTACGCAACGGAATACACAGTCGCCTCTCGCCTTCCAGAGTGCCCATAGGATGGCAGCTCCCAACCGAAAAGTCCGATGGGATTGGACGTCCAACAACCAACTATGAATCAAAGAGTGGATATTTTGTTGCGGTTCCACATGCAGACCGACAGCACTAGCGAACCACACCGCCCGGGATATCTCGCAATGCAGAAATAAGTGGTTGTTGTCTTCCTTGTGGCTTAGGCAGAATGGGCAAAAAAGATTTGCATGCGGCATCCTCTGATTGATTGTGTTAGAGAGAGGGAGAGCCTTATTAAGTAATCTCCAGATGAAGTATTGGACACGCGGTGATATATCTTTCATTTTCCACATATGCTTCCATATCTTTGGGTCGATAGTCCCCGATGTGCTGGCCGCCGTCATTCTGCAGTTGCTTTCATATAGGGATTTAGTGGTGAATTTACCAGACCTGGTAGCAGTCCAAATGAGTTCATCGGGCTCTTCTTCACCGTTAAGCTTAATATTCACTATTGTTGCAACCTCTTCCGGCGAATATAATGAATTGAGTAGTTGTGTGTTCCATGCGCCGTTAGGAAGGTCCATTAGGTCTCTGACAGTAGTAGTCAGGTTCGTTACAAACGTTTGTGGGACTACTCGGTGACCTGGGAGAGAAGGGACCCAGGGATCCCTAATGTCCACTCTGCCTTCGTTGATCCTCCAGCAAATATTCTCCTGCATATATTGGCAAACTTCGAGCAAACTCGCCCAGGTTGGGGAGATATTTTTTCGTTTGGTGGCCGTCCAAATGTACTTGTTTTGAAGGTACACTCTCCGTAGAAGCCGCACCCATAGTTGGGTTGGTTTAGAAATGAAAGTCCACAGTAGCTTGCCAATCATTGACAGATTAACCCAAGCTGGCTTCCTGAAACCCAGACCTCCCTCCCGCTTTGGCTTGTTGAAGTTGTGCCATGAAGGAAGTGAAGGTGCTTCTTAGTGTTCTCGTGACCCCACCAGAACAATCTTTGCAGAGCCTCAATTTTTTGAGAAATGCCTTTGATGATAGAATACGAAGACATGAAAAATACCGGTATAGATGCAAGTGTAAAGTTGATGAGCACGGTCCTCCCAGCATGAGAGAGCAACTTTGTCTTCCATCCATTGAGGCGAGTGTGACATTTACCGATGAGATGGTTTAATGAGGAAAGGCGAGATTTCGAGAGCAGTAGAGGATGTCCCAAATACATGTCAGTCCTCTCCATTGCTGTCAAATAGTGAATGGATGCTAGTGATCGCTGATCGGTGGTGGAGACTTGTTTGCTAAAGTGGATGCAAGACTTTGTGTAGTTGATCTTCTGTCCCGACCAAGACTCAAACCACATCAAGATCTCCTGTACCGCCGCTAGAGAAGTACTGGTTGCCTGCCCAAAGATGAGTATATCATCAGCAAATAATAAATGGGAAATAGATAGCGTGTAGCGATTAATGCAGATGCCTCTAAAAAGATCCTCTTGTTCATATCGAAAGAAGAGCCGTGACAGCACCTCCGTGCATAGAATAAAAATATAGGAGAACATGGGACAGCCTTGCCTGATTCCTTTTTTGCGGCATAAAGTATCCTTCGAGCGATCCGTTAATGAGGATCGAAAAAGATGTAGTAGTGATACAGTTCATGATGAGTCTGTTGGCATGGTTGCGGATGCCCATCCCCTGGAGAACACTCCGAATAAAAGTCCATCCCAGGCGGTCATAAGCTTTGGCCATATCAATTTTCAGGGCAAAGGAATTTTTACTCTTTGGGAAACGTCGCATTGCTTCAAAAAGTTCTTGAGCAATGATTATATTGTCGGTAATAAGCCGCCCTTGTACGAATGCATTTTGATATAGGGAGATGAGTCCATGAGGGGCCGTAGTCGAGATGTCAGGACTTTGGAAATCACTTTGTAGAGGATATTACAGAGCGTAATAGGTCGAAAGTCTGCAGGAGTGGACGGGAATTTCTTCTTTGGTATTAGGGCGATGTGGGTGTGGTTATGGTGGGGGCCTAGCTTCTCTCCAGAGAAGAAGTCTTGGATCGTCTTCGTGATGTCATTCCCGACCGTGCACCAATATTTCTGATAGAAAAGAGCAGGCATCCCATCCAGCCCAGGGGCTTTGGGTGGTCCCATGATTTTGACAGTACGTTCGATCTCGTCCTGATCTGAAATCGAACCTAGTACACCATTCTCCTCCTTAGTGATAGGACAATGGGAGTTTGAGAAGGAAATATCCATAGGTGTGGAGTCATCGACACTGAATAGAGCTGAGAAGTGGTTGATAATTGTAGTAGTAATCTTCGCCAAGTCAGAAGTCCAGCTGCCATCGTGAAGTTGCAGGGATCGAATTTCGTTCTTCCTTCTTCTATTTGTGGCTTTTAAGTAAAAATACTGCGAGTTCCTCTCACCATGCATAACTCATTGGCATTTAGCTCATTGTTTTCAATAGGACTCGCCAATATGAAGGAGATCGTTGAGCTCAGTGATAATGATCTTCTCCTCCTTAAGCGACCCAGTCGATGTGATGCCTGATTGTATAGCCAGAAGTTGCTATTGAAGGAAATATATACGCGACTTGATGTTGCCGTAATTTCTCCGACTCCACTTTTGGAGGCCCACTAAGGTAGCATGAAGACGCTGTAAAAGTGTTTGATTCCCTTCAGCATTTGTAGTTTGCCCGGTTGAGTCGACGATCTTCGAGAAGAGGTTGTTCTTCGTCCAAAAGGCCTCGAACCGAAGCGGCCGACGCTTTCCTCTGATCATGTTGTTTGTGTTTAGAAGGATGGGGGAGTGGTCACTATTGTATCGAGGGAGAATGAAAACTGTGGAGTGAGGAAAAACTCTGCACAATCCACAACAACCATGGCTCTGTCGAGTCGTTCTTTGATGTGGTGCACAGGTTTACGACTATTAGCCCAGGTGTACGCTGGTCCGATACACCCTAGATCAAGTAGACCGCAGTTGGTGATCATCTTTATAAAGGGGGCAGCCGAGGTGTGGTTGAATCCTCTGCCCTCGCTCTTCTCTCCAGCCTTTTGAATCGCATTAAAGTCTCCCACGCAGTACCACGGTCTGACAAGTGAGGCAAATAGTGATTCAATCATCTCCCATAATTTACTTCTATCCTTCTGGCGGGAGAAACCATAAACACAGAGCAGATGCTGGGAAGGAAGCATGCCATTTTGGTCGATGGAAAGGATGATGAGATTTACGGAAGAAAAAGTAATAGAAGCGGTGATGGTATCGTCCCATCCCAGCAACAGACCACCAGAGAGGCTGACTGGGGAGACAGAGAAAGTATTTGGGTATTCGAGATATGGGAGGATGCGGCCAGTATGAGAAGGGTTTTAGATGGTTTCAGCAAGGAAGAAAATGGTTTGATGGGTGGCGGTGAGGAATGAGCGGAGAGTGTGAACTGTCGAGTCATTCCTCGTACTTCGACAGTTCTATGCTAGGACTAACATGATTCGTACGGCTGTTGAAGGTCTGTCGCCACGACCATGTTAGTTGCACACACTACAGAAGGGAGTAGGATAATTCTCTTTTGAGGACGATCGCTGGTTGGTGGAGAGTTCAGATGTTTTCTGGAGTCGATAGGTTTTGGGTCCATTGCGGCGGTGAAGGAGTTTGCCATGCGGGCATGCCGCTTCCAGGAAGCTGGGAGTGAGCTCTCCGAGTAATTGATCTCGCGCCAGGGGATGGAGGAGGTGATGGAGGCAGTTCGATGATAGGTTCACAATTTATTGTCATGGGAATCTGACCAATGGTGGGGAGGGGCGGGGATTCTTTGGTTGTCCCACCAGCTCATGGTAGTTGAAAAAACCTGATTTAGGTAGATCCGCGTCTTTATGATAAGTATTCTGGAAGAATATCTCGGGAGATGGATTGATGTGATTACCATGATTTTAGGGTCCTCCCTCGTTCCTATGTGGATCAGTTGAGGGAATAGACGGAAAAGATTCTCCGTTAACATCTTCCATGAGGTCTACGTGTGCCCTATGGTGTGGGGGTAAAATGGTAAAAGTAGAGGGTGGATGCTCTAGATGTGGATCGGTAGGCCTCACCACTGGTGGAGATCGAGAATCTCGTTTGTAAGGTGGGAGATACATGGTCATTTGGAATGGATTAGATGGTGAGCTGGTGTGATCATAAGGTTGGGCACAACTAGTGTGAGCATGTGCTCGAGATGTCAGAGGGGAGCTGGCCTGACACATACCAGTGACTGGTGGAGAGCCTTGATTCGGCCGTAGGAGTTCAGCGAAGGAATGGCCTATCGGATGATGACTTCGTCCTGTTGGGGGTGTATGGTTCGCCCTAACTTCCTCCTCTAGGAACCTGGGTTTGAGAAGCTCAGTGATTCTTGCCTTTTCATCTTCAGACCACATGTCATCAACGAGTGAGAGAAGAGACTCTCTTTCCATGCATGCTGTGATAGAGTGTCCAGTCTTGCCGCAGAAGGAATACATATGCGGGAGTCGCTCATATTGAATTATGATCTCTCTTGTGGCACCACCCTCAATCTTGATTGGTATATTCTTCTTTATTGGTTTGGAAATGTCTATGAAGACTTTGACGCGGGCATATTGTAGAGCCTAAAAATCAAGTTGCGCCTTCAATATACTGATCAGTGATCAAGTTACGCCCTAAAAATCAAGTTGTGCCACTGATATGAAGCAGACTGCGCCACCAATCAGATTGCGCCTGATATCAGACTGCGTCTAATCTTTTTGTGCCAAAGCCTACGTGGCATCTGACACTTAATGGTCATCATTACCTGACCATTCTGATGACTGATATAACAGAGAACGTGGAAAATCTCTTCGAATCCCGTAAATTGTGCCGCTAAAGGAAAAGTTGGTGGACAGCTGTTTTGTACACTTCGTGAGTTGCGCCCAGGCGTAATTTAAACAAAATCCTTAGTTGCGCCTGGGCGCAACCTGAACGACTTTTTGATCAGAAGCTGCCACGTGTGTAGACGCCGCTCAAAACAAGCGCATTTTAACTTATTGACTGAAGCTCGCGCAACCTGATAAAGTTGAGACAACTTACATTCTAAAGCAGGATGACGTGGCACACATGCCACTAATCTCTCAAGGCGTGTCTACTATCCTGTACACGACCACGCGCATCTCAATCATACGATGCCATGCGTCTAAATACAGTTAGTACACGATTGACAACTGAATAAAAGTTAGCACAACAGGAGGTCGACGCAATCCAGTATGGCGCAATCCTGCCTCGCGTACATCAGAATAACTGCTAAAATAGTTATTTCCTGAACTCTATAAATAGAGTTTCCAATCATCATCGAGGAGATGAAGAACTCTTGCAAAAATTACTGCTGCATTCTCTAGAGGCTACAGTCTTCAAGTTCACATAGTCTAAGGAATAAAGTGATCGTCTTCTGATCAGATTCCTAAAGTTGTACTTCCCTAGAATTCATTGTACTTTGTACTCTTTTACAAGTTTGGAGTAAAACAAATTTTTGTTTTGCAAACAAAATGACGACTCTGCTGGGGACGACTTTCTCATCCGACGAGAAAGTGACAACTCAATGTGACATTGCGTCGATCGGCAAGACGCAGAAGACTCTGGTTGTTCAAGTCAACCAGACAGCCTATGAGAATATGTTCAACACCAAGAGCAATAAGCGCACGGTGGCTATTGCCAAGAACAGGACTGTGTGGACTCCTAAATCCTCCACAGCCGCTATTGCCCAGGCGCAACTTGAGTGCTCAATGATCAAGGCGCAATCCGCCTCAGTGGCTCCAGTACAGCCTGTTTCTGTTGCTAGGGCGCAATCTGCTCACTCTGCTGCTCATGCACAGTCTACCACTTTTTTGCTGCCAAAACACAGTCAGTTCAAGCTACTATTGCGGCACAGTCTACCAAAGTTGCTGCCAAGGCGCTACCAGTAGTCCGTAGGACTATGGCGC
Organism: Iris pallida; assembly: GCA_029216955.1. Lineage (NCBI taxonomy): Eukaryota > Viridiplantae > Streptophyta > Magnoliopsida > Asparagales > Iridaceae > Iris > Iris pallida. Next base: position 4,810,805 of record JANAVB010033012.1, on the reverse strand, counting down.
AACCCAAGCAATCTGCTACTCCGGCGTAACTTAAGAGAACTAGTCTTTTGGCTATACCCTCTTCCAATTCTCAAGTTCTGAGCTTAGAGAATTCATGTCCTAGTACTAACACTAGACAGAACAAAGGAAAACGTCCTATGACATTTTCTCAATTGCCACAATCTATGCCTAAAATGATCACACAACAGAACAAAGGGAAACGATTCTTAGCTAACCCTGTTCGAAATAAAGGAAAGCATCCTTTGGTCTTTCCTTAAACTTCCCTGGTCTATGACTCAGAGAAAGATGTATCAAATTCTATTCCTGTAAACAGAGGTCCTCGAATCTCTGATACCGAAAATAATAATGATCAGAGAGGTATCTTGCCTACTCCTATGGGGTCTGGTCAAGATCTTCCTACCTTGCAAATTTCAAGATCCAAACAAGGAAAATTGAAGGTATCACAAACAGAGACACCGGGAGCGGAATTTTTAGATTTACGTGCTTATCTCAATAGGCGTCAACCAATATCAGCTTTGGTAAAACGCAAGAACCCTATGCCAAAGGCCAATCTGCATTAAAAGTTGAAGTTATGCTAATGAGTTGAGTACATCCTTGTACACTCAAGGAACCAAATACCTGAAGAATATGAGACATGTTCCTAACATCATTAAGGAATATGTCCCTCCGACTTCTTCTCGTCCTGTGGTTGTAACTGATCTCCAGCAACGTCTTATACAAAGGCGGAAGACTACGGAAATGTTTTCCTCACCTCCAAATCATGCTTCAAATTGCCACTGCCTACATGAAGTTATCATCAACTGTTGTTGCCAATCGGCTCGACGATCTGTCTTCGATTGTTTGAACTATGCTTCAACTCTTGAACATATAATAGAAAACGAAGATGAACTATTATATGCTTCTGTTAGCATGACTTCTCAAGGCACTGGGGGTGGAAAACGTCCAAGATGTAATGCATCCCGTAATCCTAGTCAACAATACTTAGACCGGATCCATGCATCCAGTGAAGGTGTCTTTCAATACACAAGATCAAGAAATTGACATTTGATCCAAGGTGTCTTTAATCAAGAAGATCTCCATATCACCCATATGGGAGAGGACTCTTTTTCAGAGTTTGATGCAGATAGTGAAAATTCTGAACAAACTATCTCATCAATAGCTGCAAGAGAAGTGACAGCATATACCATTACAGAAGATCAAGATGCCTCTACATCAACCAGCCAAGAGCAACAAATTGTTGCATTAGAAGACAAATTGAAAACCATGGCAGAAATAGTTGCAAGCATGCACACCATAATGGTGGCTCAACATACAGTACCTCCGATTGTAAACCCTGTTACAAATTCGGAACTTATAGCATCTTCTGTACCTATTAATCTGGGGGTACCGGCCCCTCAGGTCGTTTCTGTGCTAACTCAAGCTGATCTAAGTCAGTCTGGTGCTGGGGGTGGTAATTATTACGCTGTTCCTCCTCCCAACACTTCTAACCAGCCTACCAATTCCCAAACATCCGGGGATGCCAATGAGGCTGTAAAACTTCTGCACACTCAGTTTGAGGCTTTCAAGCAGAAGGATGGTCTACAAAGATTGGGTATAAAGCAACCATATCCTACAGAGTGAAAGGAAGTTCCATTTCCTCCTAAGTATAAACTCCCAACCATTATGCTATTTGATGGTAGTACTTCTCCAAGTCAGTACATCAATCATTTCGAAGTGATGACTGATAAATTACAGCCAAATGATGCTCTCCTTACCAGAGTGTTCGTCGATTGTTTAGTCGGTGCAGCATATGACTGGTATCGTAGCCTGCCTGATGGCTGTATCACTTCTTTTGCTGGTTTCAAGCAAATATTCTTGGAACGATTTTATGAGGGAGTCAACGATATAACAATATCTGCCCTCATCAAAATTAAACAGAGGCATAACGAATCCACAGAGAGTTTTATTGAAAGATTCTGCCGAGAGGCACTCAAAATGCCTTTAGGTACTCCATCTACTGTAACAATAGACACTTGCAAATCAAACTTGTTGCCTATTATCAGTATATAGACAGGATCTACACAATTCCAGGATTGGCCTTCTTTCATTGTTAATGCAAAGGCGACAGAAGTGAGTGCCGAAAAGTTTAAACTGTTAGGAGTCCAGATGACTCATCCTAACCAAGATGAATATTCTACACCTGAGGGTAGTAATTTCCATAATAACTGCAAGAATAAAGAAACATTGGCCATCAATCTTAAAGGCAAAGAGTCTTTGGTTGTCAATGTTACTCAGACGACATCCACCCCATCGGCACCACTGTAAAAGTCAACTCGTCCAAAAGAAGAGTATTCTTTCGACGAAGATGATACGTTAAGCATCTTCGATTGCTTGATCAAAAGCAATAAGCTTTAGCTTCCGGAGGCAAAGCGACCAGAAGAAGTTGGTAAAACTGACCACCCTAAATACAGTGTCTATCACAGATTCATAGGGCATCCAACCAGAGCATGTTATATGCTCAAGGGCAAAATTCAGGAGTTGGTCAACTCTGGAGCAATTACTCTACAGTAGGACGAGAAAACAGTGACTGCTAATGTGGTTTCTCTCTAATTTGGTGATTTTCCACCATAACTCGTACAAGATGGAGCTGTCCCTATTCCAAGGACTACTCTAGAAATTGTGAATATCCTACCTCCTCAAAATGAAGGTCTTGTTCCGATGTCAACTGACAGAGGAGAGATCATGTGGATTCATCCAGATCTGGTTGCAGAATTTGAAACGCCTTCCTCTTCTAAACAAAACAAGCTTTCCAAGTCTAAATCAAAGAACTGTAATATGGTATCCTTTGAACCATTAACAGAAGAAGAAATCCTAATGGGCACTAGATCTGGGAAACCCTATCTTCGGGAGTATTCCGAAAATCAAGAAAACCCTGCTCTATCCCCGGATGTTCTTCCTCCGTCATCTTCTCCTGCTGAAGATACACCATCTACATCTGTGCCAGTAGTAGAACCATCTCCTCCTAAACCAACATCAGCAGACAAGGGAAAGTAACATGTTTATTTTGATAAAGCATTGAAGAAGTCATCATCTCTTGGACTTGAAAAGCCTTACAATTTTGACATAATAGCTCAATTGGCCAATACTCCAGCAAGATTGTCAATCTTTGAAATTTTACGTCTCTCAAAAAAAACTCGTGAGACGTTAAGTGAAGCTTTGATGCAGGCTGACATTTGTTTGACTCTTCTCAAGAAGTCCGAAAAGGATCTAGTCAGCTGTGCACATTGTCATAGTATATTTGAATTAATGCCCAATATCACTTTTACACAAGATGACATGTTATTAGAAGACAATCGTCATGATCATCCTCTCTATTTCACGGGATATGTGGACACCATGAAAGTCGACCGTATTCTGATTGATCCCGGGTCTGCACTTAGCATCATGCCAAAGTCCTTATTGGATGCTTTGAAAATCCTAGTACATATCTTTCTACAACTATATCATCTTGGGATTCAATCAAGGAAGAAGTGAACCTTTGGGGAAGATACGCCTAAAACTTCAAATTGGTAATCTTCGTACAAAAGTAACTTTCTATGTTATTGACAATCATGGCTCATACAATGCTTTGTTCGGAAGGCCATTTCTCCATGATCACAATATTGTACCCTCTACACTCCACCAATGTTTCAAATATGTGGATGGTAATGGAGAAGTCCAAAAAGAGGTTGCATATTTGAATCCTTTCAAAGGAGTTCAAGCATATTGCAACGATTCTCGTATGTACAAAGAGGAACTCATGAAGGTGGTACTAACAATGGACACAAATGAGGAACAAAAGAGTATACCTAATGATACTCTGGTGATTCCAATCAAAGGGCGTACCTTCTGTCCTCAGTCTTCCCAACCACTGACTATTTATCTACCTTCCCATGAGAAGCGACCTAAAGGTGATAATCAGGGACAAAGGGAGCTCACCTCTTCTGAGCCGCTTGTAATCGATCTTCGTCGCAAGAAGCTCCCTCCTCCTTCTCATTCTTCTTCTCCCTCTCTTGTCATCAATCTGACTAAGCCTGCTAAGGCTAAAGTCCCTGTTGTAAATAATGGTGTAAAAATCAATAAAGCATCTCCTTTGCAGTATACTGATGTCTTTTACTATACTCAGTGTTATCTGGATATGCTAGATAACTTTAAGCCACTTACAATAGAAGTTGTATCATCTCGACAAAATATGGTATCACTGGATTCAATACAAGAGTCGTACTTCTTAGTACTGTCTCGAAAGAAAGATGAAAAGCCTATATTCTTCAACAAGATAGAAGAACCAAAAATCATGCTATATAATGATAATAGAGATGATACAGGAAGGCTACAATTACGACGCTATAGTCCACAATCTAAAGCTATCATCCGTAAAATGGGCTATGATTTCAGAACAGGTCTCAACAATGGTAAAGAAAGGCGAACCCCTCTTCGTATTGCTGTTCCAAGAGGAAAATCACAACAATACCACAGTAAAACGAAACGAGGACTCGGTTATATGTCACAACTTCCAACTCCAGAACCTTCTGAATCTGATGAAGAAGAACGTTCAAACTCTTCTGATTCTATCTCGTGGGATTCTGATACCAGCATCGGTCATATTCATAAGGCCATAGTATCTTCTAACATGGTGTCCGCCGAATTCTCAGAAGATGATGAAAGTGACATTGAAGAAGCTACTGAAATGGACCCTTGGCTACAAAGGATGGACAATCAGTGGAAACTTAGTTTCGAACAACGAGAACCACCTACTGAAGATCAACTGGTCCAAATTGATATTGGAGAGAAAGGTGCATCACGACCAATCTTTATTAGCAAGAATCTCCCAGAAGATGATAAACAAGAATTAATTCATCTTATTTGTGAATACATCGACGTCTTTGCCTGGAGTTCCGAAGACATGCCAGGATTAGATCCTCAAATTGCAACTCACAAGCTTAACATCTTGTCGAATGTCAAACCGGTCAAACAACAACAACGATGATTCAAGCCTGAAATGATGGATGCAATTGATGTTGAAGTCAAAAAGTTTATAACTTGTGGCTTTATCAGAGAAGAACAACATCCTGACTGGGTGGCCAATGTCGTCCCTGTCCTAAAGAAGATCGGAACGGTTCGAGTTTGCATAGACTTTCGGGATCTCAATGATGCTTGCCCTAAAGACGATTTCCCTCTCCCAATTACTGATGTTATGATCGACAATACAAGTGGATTCGAACAAATTTCTTTCATGGATGGGTTCTCTGGATATAATCAAATTCGGATGGATCCTGAAGATGAAAAACATACTTCGTTTCATACTCCTCGGGGTGTGTACTGTTATACAATCATGCCGTTTGGTCTTAAGAACACAGGTGCAACTTACCAGCGGGCTATGAGCACTATCTTTCGAGATCATTTGCGAAAGACAGTCGAATGCTATGTTGACGATATTGCTGTTAAAAGTCGTCTCAAAGAAGATAACATTCAAGATTTAAAAACTATCTTCAATCTAATACGCCAGCATCAACTCAAGATGAACCCCACCAAGTCTTTCTTGGGTGTCTCTAGTGGTAAGTTTCTCGGCTTCGTCATTACTTCTACGGGTATACACGTTGATCCCGAGAAGATCAAAGCCATTCAAGAGATGCATCCTCCGCGCAACCTAAAAGAGCTACGGGGATTCAAAGGTCGACTTTCGTACATCAGGCGGTTCATTTCGAATTTATCTGGACGTTGCAGACCATTTACTCAATTAATGAAGAAAGGTGTATCTTTCGTTTGGATGAAAGAGTATCAACGAGCATTTGATGACATAAAACAGTATTTAATGAGTCCACCGGTTCTTGTACCACCGATCTCTGGGATACCCTTCTTAATGTATGTCCGAGCAATGGATCATTCATTGGGAGCTTTGCTAGCTCAGAAGAACAAGGAAGGTCATGAAAACGCCATCTACTATCTCAGTCGAATGATGATTGGATCTGAACATCGTTATAGTCCAGTGGAGAAGGAATGTTTAGCCTTAATGTTTGCTGTTCAGAAGACAAGGCATTACATCATAGGCCAGACTATTCATGTCATATTGCGGGTCAATCCTCTTCGAGTCTTAATGAAGAAGCCAAGCACACTCAATTCTAGGCTTGCCACGTGGGCCATATTGCTAGCACAATATGATATGGTTTATTTTCCTCAAAAGTCTGTGAAAGGCCAAGCACTTGCCGACTTCTTAGCAGCTCATCCTGTCCCTGAGACATCTAAACTCTATGATGAGATTTCGGACAAAACATTGGAATCAAATATGATCTCAGAAGAATTTTCTACTTAGAGGTTGTTCTTTGATGGAGCTTCTAGAATTGGACCTGGAGGTACTCTTGTTGCTTGAGTAGGAATTGTTCTTGTTTCACTCGATGGATTAACTATTCAAAGGGCCTATTCTTTAGACGAATCGTGCTCCAATAATGTGGCAGAATACAATGTTTTTCTCATTGGACTTCAATTAGCCAAACAATTAAATATTGAATATCTCGAAGTATATAGTGACTCTAAGCTGATTGTTAATCAGGTTAGAGGCATATACGAAGTCCGACATCAAGATTTGGTACCATACCATAAAGCAGCAACCCAAATAGCTTCTTCGTTCAAAGGGTTCTTCATCGAACATGTACGTCGCGCATGCAATACAGAAGCCGATGCCTTAGCTAACCTAGCCGTAGTATTGGCAGTGCCAATCAAAAGACAACAAATGGTTGTTATTTTTAATAGAGAACTATTCTGTGTTGAAAACAATCACAACATTGAATTCATCAACCTAACTGAAGTCATTGTCCTTAGCGAAGATTGGAGAGTACCTTTCATTGATTTTGCAGTACGTGACATATTGCCAAAAGATCCTAAGGAAGCTACAAGTATCCGTCGTCGATCACTTTGATTCTATTGTAATCATACTACTAAAACTCGCTATCGAAGAACTTTTGATGGATTACTCTTGAGGTGTCTCACTGGTGATGAAGCAAAGCAGATATTACGTGAAGCTCATGATGGTGTTTGTGGAGCACATCAACCTGGTCCTAAACTACAGGATCGTATCCGACGTATGGGCTACTACTAGCCCTCTATGGTATCGGATGCTATTGATTATGCAAGAAAATATCGTGCATGTCAAATTTATGCAGATTTTATTCACCAACCGTCGAAATTTCTTCATCCAACTGTAGCCTCATGGCCTTTTGAAGCTTGGGGCATGGATATAATTGGCCCTATCAATCCTCCTTCATCTAAAGGGCATTGGTTCATCTTAGCTATAACCGATTATTTTTCCAAATGGGCAGAAGTTATACCTTTGGCTGAAGTAAAAACTAGTAGTGTCATCAACTTCATCAAACATCATGTGATATATAGATTTGGTGTCCTTCGTCGAATCATTCATGATAATGGGCCGTAATTCATCAGCCAGAAGTTTCATAGGTTCTGTGATTACAACAGAATCAATAATGTTGCCTCAACAGCCTATAATCCTGCGGCTAACGGGTTGGCTGAAGCATTCAACAAGACCATTATCAAACTCCTTAAAAAGTTTGTCTCTATCAATAAACGTAATTAGAGTGATAAATTTGGAGAATGTCTATGGGCATATCGCACTACTGTCCGTAACCCCACAGGTTGTACACCTTTTTCTCTGGTGTATGGATGTGAAGCGGTACTACCTTTGGAGATTCAAATTCCATCATTGAGAATCGCCATTGCTAATGAGCTTACTACAGACATTAATGATCGTCTTCGACTTCAGGAATTGGAGGCACTCGATGAGAAAAGGTTATTGGCTCAACAACACATTGAACTTTATCAGGCGTAGATTTCAAAAGCTTTCAATCGCAAAGTCAGAGTGCAAACATTTCAAAAAGGCGAGTTGGTTCTTACAGTCAGACGTCCTATGACTATGACACATATGAGCAAAGGCAAGTTCGAGGCAAAATGGGAAGGACCGTATGTGATAAATAAAGTCTTCTCTAATGGAGCCTATCAATTAACAGATATGGACGGTAAAGTTGCTATGATGCCCATCAATGACAAATTTCTCAAGAAATATTATGTATAAAGACAAAATATACTTTATTTTCAGAGACATGATGTAAATAAAAGTTCATTTTTATTCAAAAGCAGAATGGAATTACATGATATTAAGGACGAGGAGGAGGCCCTGATCCTTTATGATTAAATACATAGTTCGCCAATCGTTCAAGCATCTCATTGCCAAAACTCACGAAAAACTCGCAAGCAGCCATCCTCAATGCTTCTACTTCGGCAGTCTTTCTGGGTTCCACTAACTTGGAGATCAAATCCTGTCCTGGCGCAGGAGGAACAGTTAAGCCTTCGCCACTTTCTTTCCGAGAAGGCACATGAGGCTCAGTAGGGAGTATCTCGGTTTCTTCTTTGATCTTCGGAGCATATAAATCTTTGGAAGACATTTTCGTACAGAAGGGAAAGAGATTGGCAATATCTACAAAAGTTTTATTCTATTTATAGGCAAAATAACTAGGTAATCGGCCTCGAGAACTGATGCAACTTTTGGAAAGAAGCACAACTATTCGTTCATCTCTAAGGGTTCATTCATAACGACCATTCATTATCCCTTCTCCGAAACTGACGTGACTATTCACTCATTTATTCTGTTCTTCGAGAGTTTAAAAGGCCATTCATTCATTCAATATTTCTTCCGCAAAAATTGAAGTGAATGATCACTCATTTATTTATCATAATAAAAATCCATGTCTGTGAATTTCAAATAGCCACGTCAAACAATTTGCCACATTCACATTCTCTCTGCATTCTGTTATCTATGCCAGCATATCAAAAGCTTTGAATTATAAAAAGGAGAATAATGAGACAATTATTTCTTTATTTCTTATTTAAAAGCATAGATACATCTTGATGAAAATCTATTACATCTTTGATTTTCATTCTAATGAAGGTCTATTACATCTTTGGATCTTCTTATTTGTTGGTAGCAATTTCTTGTCGTCTCGACCTGAAGCAACTAGCTCGACAATGGGATCAACTCTGGCCTTCTCTCTGAGACAGACTAGATGAGAACTACAGAGTGCAGCAGCCCAAAGATGAGCTGCTGTCAATACAACTGGTGGAAGGAGACGACCCGCCAGGGGAACTAGGAACGAGATCACCCTTGTGATACGATTCCTAATTCTGTCTCTTCACCATCCAACTCTCATGTATACAGGCTCTTTCTACCATCTGAGGAAGACCCTTCTTAACATGAAGAGTCCTGAGCTGTCTGATTTGAGTGTCAGAACCATATGAGCTGCCTGATGTGGGTGTCAAAAGAATGTTCCTTGTAACATCCAAATCACCAATACCAGTTCGGAAGAAGCTCGCCAACCAAGTCCCTACAAATATCAATAAACAGGAGAAGTTAGCAGAATCTATCAGCAACATTGCGCCTACTGACAGGCGCACATCAGCTATGCACCTACAAACTGGCGCACATCAGTATGCGCCTACAAACAGGCGCACATCAGTAATGTGCCTACAGAAAAGCGCACATCAGTAATGCGCCTATAAACAGGCGCACATCAGCAATGCACCTACGAATAAGCGCATATCAGCACTGAACACTGATCAAACAGGTGTATGATAGCAATATGTGCCTCTAATCAGAGCTAAACATTGGACCATAGTGTGCGCCTATTTTCAGAAATAGTTAGCGCAGACTTACTAGTTTTTGAAGACATAGCATGCAAGCAAATAGTGTCAGAATAAAGTAGCGTAAGTGAAGCCTTGTGGGAAGACATTTGTTTGAGAGAGTATGAATGATTCTTTCATTTCTGGATGTCCCTTTTAAAGAGGTTAAAGAGTAGGTGGGTGCGTTGTTCTAGGATCCTATTTTGGGAAAAAACTGAAAATAGGTATCTAAAAGCGTGTAACGGTTGCTATGTGTTCCTCAGAAGAAACAGTAAAGCGAAGAATCAGCTAAAGGAATATGTCCATGAGCACCATTCGAAGTCACAGCCACACAATATCAGAAATTTTAAATTTTTATTTGCATAAAGATGGGTGGACCCCTACAATCAAGGACATGAGAGCAAAATAACAAAAGTTGTTCCCATTAAAAAAGAACATTATTTTTTGTCCTTGCCTTCATCAGTCTGACGAAGGGCAGCGTCCAACTCTTGCATAGTGCAGATCCCTGAGCGACGCATCAGGTTGAGAAATCCCTCAGAATTGGCGTGCTCCTCAGAGGATGATCCGCCACTCAAGCGATTGAAGACTGACAGAGTTAAACCGAAACAGTTCAGAAAGTTCACTGCCCTCAAAGCTGGGTCAACCTCCAACAAAAAGGTTATAGGCGTAATATCTTGTCTCGCTTCAGGAGACTTGGATGTGGTGTCAGCATTGGTCTCCATCTCTTTCTTATTGGGGGCCATTGAAGAACAGGAGTGAAGACCAAAGTACAGAAATCAACTACATATATATATATCAACCAATTGACTCTTCGTATTTGTCACGACCCGCACCCAGTATTTGGGTACGAGACGTGGGTATGTCCAGCCTACGCCGCGGTATCGGCGGTAGAACGCTGTCTAGTCATCTCCACAGTTTACAAATACAACCACGCAGTTTATATTCATTTTCACAAGGTAAACAATTTAAAGAAAGGCCAATTTATAATGAATTCTGTATATAACTTGGAGAGATAGATAATGAACAATCTGACGAAACTCCAATATCAAAATGTATCAAGTGTCACAATCTCCAAAGAAAGGTAATGTACTAAACATCAACTCATGAGTCTCAAATAGGAAATACAACCAAAAGTCTCAGCTGAACAAGCTATGAAAATAAAGAAATAAGACTACTGGAAGCCATCTGTAGCAGGCAAGTCTGCATAAGCAGCCTCCAACTCGTCCTGTGCACCAAAGTCGGGATCTGCAGTGTGCTCATAATATGTAGTACAAAAGTTTTCTAACTCCTCACCTAAAATATTGATTATCCAGTCAGGATTGGAACAAGTACACATATGACCACTAACCGAGTCTCAACAGAATCATAAACATGTAAATAGCATATGAGAATGAAACTAGAAAGTAACTAGCATCATATCACCAAAGGAAAGACATGAGACTCTATCAATGAAAATATAGCTACTTGTGAGGAAACATGTAAAATCATGGTAGCATGGCAAATGGTGAGAGACATGATGGAATAATAGGAATATCAACTAACTACGTGCATTGAAATACCGCTTTTGATATGTGAACGACTAAGGGGAAAATCCGGCTCACTGCACGTGTCGTGTGCAGCTGCTATCGTTCAAGAATAGACATTTTGGGGATAGATTGGGTAGTTCACATGTCTACTGAGGTATTTCTCCGCCCAACTAGTACTCATGGAATCAATCGTAAATAGGGTAAGCATGTAAGGCAGTCAAGATATAGAATAAAACCATGATACTATCTCGTGTGACGATCGTGTCAACAAACAGCAAGACACATGAAATAAAAAGTAGAGAAACTATCAGAAACGGTAACAATCGATACATGCACTTGCCTGTCGTCCCGAGCTGCGAGTAATGATCAAGTGAAGGGTTGGAGTCCAAGTAACCTGTTTTGTGAGTTAAAAATCTAATTAACACAATGAAATTGTTTACAAAAGAGTATTTCTATAGTCAATTGCTAATCCCTTTTCTACCTACATTTGGAGTCCCACATCAACTTGGTTTCCTTGGCTTGCTAGTCAACCCATCTAAGTTAATTTTAGTTCCTATCTAAGATACATCTTCCTGTCATGGCCCTACCTACTAATCTCTTAGAAGTTGCTATCAGAACTTAGTCTAGGGGCCTTGCATACTTTGCTCCCAGGAACCCCTACATTCTAATCCTACACATGACTTCTATACCCTCCTCCTGGACATTATTCCTAACCTTCCTGTCCTAACAGAGGATACGATATCATGGTGGTATAGGATAGTCAATCCCCTTGTATAAGACATGTGTGGCAGGTTCCTAGCATAATAACATATATGAGGGATCAACCTGCAGCCATTAGTGCAATATAATTCAATGTTATATGCACCATCCAAGTCACAGGAAAACAAGGGCAGAGCCTAACACTCATACTAGTGTTTACTGGATTCAGTTTAACCCCAAACAATTCAACCCAAAGGCAATGTATCTATGCATCAGTCAATTTAATAAAATGGCAATATACCAGTTTGCAGAATATAAACTATGGAGTGCACTGGCAGATAATTTCAAGGAACTTAATACGTGTCCTGTACAATAGAGATTTAACATTCTTTGGCTATGTTCTGCAGGTTGAGGTGTAATTGAATGGTACTCCAAGAGTATCAGTCAAGTGACTTACTCAAGAATTACGACAGATGAACAGGGCAACATTCAGTTTGTTATAACCAAGGGTGAGGGCTGAAACTATTAGGAAGGCAGTACAAAATAGTGCAGGGACTGGCTTTTCAGAGCCTAAGCAGTGAACTCTCAACAATGCAAGGGGCTGGACAGCAAGTAAATGGGTATGGACTGATCTTATGATGCAGGACATATACAATTCGAAAGGAAAAACGAACATAACTGACTACCCGCTGTAACTGAAACTATGAGGGGCAGGGGGCTGACCCAAAGATAGCTAACCCTCTATTACCTGATACCCTGCGTGCAAAATTGACCAATCAAACCAAAACAGTGGGTTGATGCTCTTGGCAATGGACTGAACCAAAGTATGTGAATGATGCTAGACAAAGCTACAATTAAAGAGATGGATGAACCTGGGATTGGGATAAGTAACTTTGGACTGAACATCATTATAGGATTTAACAAGGTATACAGGGACTGATGGCTACCAAGGCTGAACCAAAACTAATTTCCTATCACTCCTAAACCCCTCGACTGATACCCATAGGATAATCTATATGGAACTGATCCTAGGTGTCATATGGACAAACATATGAAGACTTGCCCCCCTCTACTGTTCTGGAACAGTGTTAATCATGATGAAGTGCTCCACAAGGAAGAAAGCACAGTTTAACATATATGACTTCCATATTCATCAGTTTCATATCCAACTTCCATGCATGAATGCAACTGAGAACCCAAGGGCAGAACAATTGAATAGGAGAAAACTTGGGTGTGTGGTTTGGTTGGAAGTAAACTACAGGAACACGATATGGCCCGCCTAATACATATATATATGTAATGATATGAAATGACTTAACCAATACAACCCAGGGAATGAATGTGACATATAGCAGGGCATATATCTAATGGCAGGAACCACTACCTGCAGAGAGCCCTACTCATGTGTATTAACCTGAACTGAAACAAGGATACATTCTAAAATGATAGTGGACAGGGGTATTGATTTGGATTGAATCAAGAAATGTTCTGCACTACCAAAATAATGTGATGGACAGAACCATACTCGAACTAGCAGGGAACTGAGCAATATGAAAGGGCAGGACTGATTCCATGCTACCTAGCTATATTGGATAACCTGGTACTTTTCTTGTTGTTGACAGGAGCAAGTTCTAAGGGCACACCTACATGGCTACCTAAACTTACAATGCATACTGCAGTGTAAAACAAGAGTACAAAGACCAAGCTTCCTCCTCCTCCTTTTCTTCTATTACTGCTATATGAGTCCTCCTACTCAACTAACTAGGATAAATCTGATACTTACAGTTATGTATCTTAACTAAGAAAATCCCCCAATTCCCGAGTGTGTTCGTGTTTCCTGTATGGTGTTACTAACTCCTTCTTGCTGCAGGGCTAAGACTGATACTCATTAGATCAGTCACTCCCCCATGATACTCACTAATACAAGGCACTAGTTCACAGTTATTAGCACACAAACTCAAATGCTTCATTGTACATACTAATGTTCATATAACTGAACACAAATCATGGGCTAGGAAAATCTTAGGTTCCAGACTTTTTAGGCAGTATTGTAGGTGGTGGATGGTGTCTCCATGGTGAAGAGGAGGTACTCAAGGGTACAGGGCAGTTATCAACTTGGCCAGGCACCTGAACAGAGGGAATGTAGGGACTAAACAAAATCAAACTTAGGTTATGGGTTGCACATGGACCTGGAATTGATCAAGGGGTAGATCAATGTATATTGCAGCAACCCTTAATGTCAGGGACTGGATAGTCGGAAGATATGGCCTAACCTTCTTATGTTCAGAAAGTTAAACAGTATGTTGGTGATTGATACCATTGTATATATTGCACATCCTGTCACCTGGCATTGATGGGTGGCCACATGACCAGGCCTTGGAATGGTATTATATGCCATTGATACACACAGGGCTTTCTAGGTGGTGATCTATGTGGTTCACTCTACAATGCACTGTAAAAACTAGACTTTGCAAGCAAGGCTCGACTTCTGCCTAACATTGGGTAGTACCACCTTCCTCCCTGTCTACAGGTACTCCATAACCAGTATGAAATGAATAGGTCAGTAAAGAGGAATAACTTACAGTGATATAAATGATGCAACTCTTAAGACCTGTCAGATACTGGAATCACCTAGGAACCATACACCCCATAGCTAGGTACTCATGCCCTGGTCCTACGTTTAATTACTTCGAGTACAAACCCATAAATCCGTTTAACCATTACTTCAAACATGTGATATGCACAGCAGGAAAGACAATTAATGGTCAGGGGAATACCTGTGTATTCGAAACAAATTATGGGTGATTCCACAGATTCCTTTTGATGGTCGAGCGGCAGGGACGAAGTTGGATTGCTAGGGTTTTGGGAGGATGGCAGGGTCAACTGCTAAGCTATTTATATAGGCATTCTTTGATAGATTCGAATCCTTCTCCAGAGATTTGAGAAGATTTGAATCCCTCCTGAAGCCAATTCTATTCGAGATTTGAATTCTCGAATTGACTCAAAACCATGGCAGTTTGGGTTTAAAATCGGGGTTTATGCATTTTAGCCCCTCCCTTGTTTCTATTTATGAATCATGGCATACTGTTTGGAAATTTCAGATAAAAACCCCTCTGCTATCCTTTTATTGCATATAGGAGTGATCTAATACATTTACACTAATTATTGACTATTAAAATATTGCTATGCATTCAAATAATTAATCAGAAAAAATTTATAATAGTAAAAATGGGAATTTCGGGTCGAGGGCTTACAGTATTCCTCATGGGAAACTGAAAGAAATTAATAAAACTCTGGAAGATGAAGAGAAGATTGAATATTTTCGAGAAAGGTATTTAATCATGATGACCGAGCATGAGACCCGCACAACCTGACTTAGTCAAACTTTTATAAATTCAAAGTATTCCAAAACTTTACAATGTCTTTAAGTTTTGAAAACTTTGAAAGGGGTCTTATAGAGCCTAAAAATCAAGTTGCACCTTCCATATACTGATCAGTGATCAAGTTGCGCCCCAAAAATCAAGTTGCGCCACTGATATGAAGCAGACTGCACCACCGATCAGATTGCGCCTGATATCAGACTGTGCCCAATCTTTTGCGCCAAAGCCTACGTGGCATCTGACACTTAATGGTCATCATTACCTGACCATACTGACGACTGATACAACAGAGAACGAGGAAAATCTCTTCAAATTCCGTGAATTGTGCTGTTTAAGGAAAAGTTGGTGGACAGCTGTCTTGTACACTTCGTGAGTTGCGCCCAGGCACAATCTAAACAAAATCCTTAGTTGCACCTGGGCGCAACTTGAACGACTTTTTGATCAGAAGCTGCCACGTGTGTAGACGCCGCTCAAAACAAGCGCATTTTGACTTGTTGACTGAAGCTCGCGTAACCTAATAAAGTTGAGACAACTTACATTCTAAAGCAGGATGACGTGGCACACATGCTACTAATCTCTCAAGACGTGTATACTATCCTGTACACGACCACGCGCATCTCAATCATACGATACCACACGTCTAAATACAGTTAGTACATGAATGACAACTGAATGAAAGTTGGTGCAACAGGAGGTTGGCGCAATCCAGTATGGCGCAATCTGGCCTCGCGCACATCAGAATAACTGCTAAAACAGTTATTTTTTGAACTCTATAAATAGAGTTTCCAATCATCATCGAGGAGATGAAAAACTCTTGCAAAAATTGCTGTTGCGTTCTCTAGAGGCTACAGTCTTCAAGTTCACATAATCCAAGGGATAAAGTGATCGTCTTCTGATCAGATTCCTAAAGTTGTACTTCTCCAGAATTCATTATACTTTGTACTCTTTTACAAGTTTGGAATAAAACAAAATTTTGTTTTTGCAAACACATATGTTCTCCATTTATGTTATTCCTCTGCTGAACATGGGCGTGGCGATCCTAAAGCTTCAGCTATCTGAATAACTGCTTTGTCGTTGAGAAATTTTGGGGGGAGACGATGTATCTTGATCCAGAAATAATTAAACTGGAATGATATTCTTTAGGTAGTTTCCCTGGATCGTATCGCTCCAAAGTTAGGAGATCTTCGATTATGCTCCAGGGTGCCTCCCGTATCGCTTGAATCCAGACAAACCATGAAAGAGCCAGCTTTAGGGTCCAAAGAAGAGACTTGTATTGGGTTGGAGATTTTCCAGATCCTCGGGAGAATGGTCACCAGGGCAAAAGCGGATAACCTCCGCGGCGAGAGAGGTTTGACGGCAAGGGAATGGGACCAGTGCCCAGCCATCGTGCTCTCCCTAGCCGAAAGGGATATCACTTCGGTTGAATCGTTGAGAGAGATGAGGGATGTGATCTTCCATAGGACCTCTTCATAAGAGGCCATGGGGGACACAACCGGTGGGGAGAGACGGAAGCCGAATAAAAAAAGGAGAGGGGGGAAGGCAGGTTTGGGGAGGAGGAGGAGGGTGGGGGATCAGAGGAAAGATAGGGAGAGAAGGCGCTTTGAGAGGAGCAAACCCTAGAGAAGCCCTAGGGTTTGGAGAGGATTAGTCTTATAATTATTTGGAGACATGAATCCCAACTGTGACAGAAGGAGATCAAACAAATTATCTATTCCCACAAAAAAAATTACATATCACAATGTTTAAGAACCAAGTAAATAGCAAACTTCATGTACCAAAATCATACATCTTATTTTTTAATTAAAATCATAAATCTAAATAGAAAACAAATTGAAGAGACCTAGTTACCTTTGAATATGATTGGAAATAAGTAGAGAGACTAATATAATAATCAGAATGGATGGCCTTCTCGAATTATAAAAAGGAGTAATCACTAAATAGAGAGATTAAGGTTGGAATATGCAGTTTATATATATATATATATATATATATATATATATATATATATATATATATATATATATATATATATATATATATAGCATTAATAAACATATATATGTAGAGGATGTGGGTCTGGATAGCTCTCGAAGGAGCTTCCCAGTTCCTCGAGCCCTACCCCCTCGGTTGTGGCCGGCGACCGGCCGGCCCTGTGCCCCCCCAGCCGCCGGATTCCTCCCGCCTCCTCCGGCGTTCCCGGCCCCCTCTCTTGGCCGGGGTCCCTCTGGCCCCCTCCCCAGGCAGGATTTTGCTCGGCGTGCGGAGGTATTTTTTCCTTCCCATCTCCTCCTCGGAGCCGCCGCCGAGCTCGGCGTCGTCGGCATCGACGTCTCCGGCGCCCTCGGTCGCCTCCGGTCCCGTCTCTCCTTGTCCCTCCGCCTGCTTTCCTCGATGCCCCGCACTTTGTGGGGCCACCTCCCGGCCCGCCGCTCCCCAGAGCAGTCGTCCCTCCGGCATCGACTGTCTCGGTCCCCCCTCCTTCGTCGGCTCTTGGTGCTGTTGCGCCGGCAGCGGCTTCCCCCTCCGTATCTCAGGCTGCACTCGCCCCGGAGTCTCCTCCTTCATCGGCGCTCGACGGCCCTGCGGCTCCGGTGCCCAGCCCCGCTCCGTCGGGCTCGTATCCTTCGTTCCCTTCGGATCCCCAGTCAGACCCGGACCCGACGGCACCTCCTACCGAGGAGCCCCCCACCCAGTCAGCCACCTTCCTCTCGTCGCCTCCCCCTCCAGCGCTTCTCCCCTCCCCGGCTGAAGGCTTCCCCACCGCCCCAGTAACGCCTCCCCCCTCTTCAGGTGCGGCCGTCCTTTCGGAGTTTCGCTCCCCCGCTCCTCCCTCGGGATACCTTACCCCTCCTGCCGCCCTCGCCCCTCAGGCCACGGCAGCGGACACCCTCTCTTCCTCTACGTCCCTCTCGAGCCCTCCTTCCGTCGCCGGCTCCGCCCAGCCTCCCTCCCCCCGGCGGGGGCCTACTGGCAAGACCCTACCACCTTGCGGTGGTACTGGGTCTCCGCCCCAGCCCAGCCGACCGTGCCCCTCTTGCAGTCCTCCCTTCCCAGCGTCTCCTCTACTAAATGGGCGGCGTACGCCCACCACCTGGGGTCGAGGCGCTTTTACTAGCCTCCGCCCGGTGCCCCTCTCCGCCCGGTCCTCTCCGCCCGGCGCTCATCTTCCCCTCGAACTCCTTCTCCCGGGAGTCCTCTCGCCGGAGCTCCTCTGGCCGCCCCCTCTGGCCCGCCCCTCGTCCCCCTACTGGTTCCTCCACTCCTCCGCGGCCTCCTCCTCTCCCGGCGGGCTCCCCGAGCCTCCTCAGGCGGGTCTGAGCCCCATTCCCTCGATCGGTCCGTGCCTTCCCGCCTCGTGTTGCCCCCCTTCTTTGTCTCCCCCTGCCTCTCCGACGGATCCTCCCCGTCCTTGGTTGCGGCGGGTGCGCTCGTCCCAGTCCTTTGTCGCAGCTCTCCGCCATAGAGTCGTCCTCGAGTCGCCGGCCCCGGCGTCGTTCCCCCTGTCGTCGGCGGATCCTCTCCAGCCAGGCCCCCTCGGTGGCAGCGCACAGGGATTCCTAAGCCCCCTTGGGACGCGCCCTATCTCCCTCGGGCCCCACGCCCGGCTCTGCCCCCTCGGGCACTGCGTGGATCGGCCATGTGCCCCCCTGAGGCTGCGTGTCGGTTTCAAAATTTTAATTTTTGAATTCGGTTGGTCTTTGTATGGGCCAGGCTGTTCTGTTGTGTTTTGTCTCCTCTGTGTTTGTTTCCGTTTCAATACAATTTACTTGTTCCAAAAAAAAATATATCATTAATAAACTTCCTCCATGTCGGCACTAGGGTTCCTGCAGGAACATGGCGACCCCAGCCCAAGCTCGTCGGCGGGAGGGAGAAGTATTAGGTGGAAGGAAATATAGAGGAGGAGGATGGCGGTATCAGAGAGTCCCGGGGGGATGGACGATGGTAGAACGAAGGATGCGATCCAGACCACCGGAGAAGCCAGGGGCAGGCCGATCGCTGGCCTGCCGATAGGGGGACGAGTACATGGGAATCATTATGACATAAGACCCAGCGGCACACAGGGATTCAATCTGATACAAGGTCCAGCGGCTCACCATGTCAATGGCAGGTGCCTCGTGCCGCACATGCCAGGTTGAGAGGAGAAGGGCCCAGTATCATGGGAGAGACCGGGAAGAGAAGAGGGAAGGAGGTTGGATATTGCCCCCCTGGAAGCACCTTGCCGTAGACAGATGGATGAGGGACACGTACACCGATCGAAGCCCATGACATGGGTGGAGATTTGTCGGCCGTCGCCTGCCTAGGAGGAAGTAGATCTCCAATATGTTGAACCTAGCATCATCTATAGGACGAAGGTAGTATAGAAATCACTACTGAAAATATACAGGAAATAGTGGAATATTGGAAGAATACTCTCATTCTATACGTGATGGGGAATTGACCATTCTAAGGTCAACTACGGGCGTATGCATACAGAGTTTGCGGCCTAAGGGGGATATGGAGATTTTTTTCTTGGGAAAACTGATTCTATTTCATCAAGTTTGCGTTAGCAGAAGACCTAGATCGGATCTTGGAGGGAGGCCCCTGGACGTTCGACGGGCGCCTGGTCTTGCTGAAACGATGGCTCCATGAGTCCAATTTTGAGAAAGACCGTCTAACAACGGTTCCGATCTGGATTAGACTACCATGGCTATCCCCACAACGGTGGAGTATTCCATCGATTTTGAAGATGGCTAGCATGGTGGAAAAGCCAATCCGTACCGACATCCCTACGGCAAGGAGACAAAGACTGTCCTACGCAAGAATATTTGTGGAGATAATGGCGACGGACGCACTACCAAGGAAGATTGATCTAGTGCTACCTAATTGTGAGTGGTTAGCCCAAGATGTGGAATATATGTGGGTCCTACCGTCGTGTGAGGGTTGTAGGTGCTTTGGGCACACCAAGAGCAACTGCCATGACACGTCGCATACGGAGGGGATGAATGGCGTTCAAGGGGAGCCAAGCGGGGAGGATCCAAATCAGGATGCACAACAACATGAAGCAGAACCTACTATGATAGCAGATGGACATTCCCCTTTGGAACAGGAAACTGAAGGGAAGGGAGGCCTGGTAGGCTTAGAAGGCATCGAACCAAATGTCAACTCGATACTGGGAAAATGCCATAGTTCGGAGGCCGAACAAGAAGTGGATCCTAGCTATAGTTTAGCTATGGATGGCCATAACAACAATTAACTCGGCAAGGAGAGGGATAACCAAGCGAGGGAAGGTCGAGCAGGAATGGAGAAGGAATCGTCAAACTGAGCCAAGAGGAGACTAATGCCTAACCCAGGCGCACAGGGAGATATAGGTGGTGAATGCGATAAAGGGAACACTAGCATGGTGCTTACCAAAGAGAATCCCAAATGGAAGTCTTTGCTGAGCGATAATGCAAATTTAGCTAATAATGCTAAAGAACATAAGTGGCAAAGTTCTGAAGACTCGAACCTCCCGACTCATCCTAGGGAGAATGACCGGAGAGATATGGACGGCTGCCTCCATTTATAGATGTCAGTTATCACATGGAATGTTCATGGGGCAAACTCCATTGGTAAATGGTGAGAGATTTTAGATACAGTAAAGAGGAATAAGTGTTTCATTGTCTCCATTTTGGAGCGTAAAATAAAGTCGGCGGCAAAGCTTCAAAGAAGTGTCCCTCACCAATGTAATGCGATACATAATCTCCCATTGTGTGAGATGGCACGCATATGGGTTATGTGGAGGAAGGGACAAGTCCAGTTCCTCTCAGAACAAATTATCAGAATCAAGTTTACCAACAAAGGAGGCTTCGAAGTTGTGATAGGGGCTATCTACGGGCACATTGACAGAAGAAGATGCTTCCAACTATGGAAGGACATCATCCAAATAGTGGCGGAGATGATTGACCAACTACCCATGGCTCTAAGCGGGGATTTCAATGCGATTCTCGCTGAGAATGAGAACAAGGGGGAGACAGGTGCCGGCGCATATTCTGGCCGACTTCCAAGACTGCCTTCTTAGCTCCGGGCTGTCATGCCTCGTCAGGACTGGGCACATATGGTCGTGGTACAACAGTTTGGTCACAAATAGAATTGCATGCCAATTCGACATAACTTTGTGCAATAATAAATGGCTAGAGACATTCCCGAACAGCAGATCCGAAGGGTTACACCGCGGAACCAGTGATCATTCCTCTATTTTTATTCTCATGATTGCCAAGCAACCAACGCAAAGAAGGCCGTTTCGCTATTGTAATGCATGGCCACATGACGATGGTTATAAAGAAGCGGTGGAAAAAAGGACTAAACAGCAACATGCCAGGTAATGCTCAATATCAACTTGTGCAAAAATTTAAGCTAACCAAAAGTAGTTTGAAACTGTGGAATAAGATACGACCGAGGTCATCTTTGGAGGGTATGGAGAAGAGACTCCAAAGTGTACAAGAACAATTGCAAGCTAATCTAATAGATTCCAACATGGCGGGTATGGAGGTGTCCCTTCAAGAGGAAGTTCGGCGTCGTCGATTCCAAAATGAAATACAACTGCAACAGAGGGCAAAATGTTCGTGGCTTAAAGATGGAGATAGATGTTCAAAATTTTTTCATGCCACCATCCGGAGGTGGCAACATCGAAACACTCTTAGGCTCGAACATTGGTGTTGATGGTAACACTAACAAATGACAAAGATATAGCTACTGAGGCGGTTAACTACTACAAGGCCCTATATAACCAGCATTTCTATGAGAATGAATTCTCTGCAATTATGTGCAAGCGCGTAGTTGCAGAAGTCGGGAATGATACTTTGCACCGGACAATTACTGCTAGCCCCGGGGCACAATTTTTGATAGAAAACTGAGAAAATAAAACAATTATAGAAATAATATTTCTATGTAATACTTCAAAGAAGGTGCACAACAGAGATCCTAGGAGGATTCTGGATTACAAAAATTTAAAAAGACTTCGTAACAGCAGCAAACGATAGTAGTATTTCTAAAAAGAAGGTACAAATTGAATTGCCAGCAGCAGTAGCAAAGTGGATGACAGAAGAAATATGGAAGAACAGCCTGCTGGGGTGAATGATCACAATTGCTCAAAGCTTAATTCGTCCCACACGATCAGCTTCCGGAAACAAGTAAGTTCGACGGAGAACTTTGGAACATCTGCTCTTCTGACTCCTCGGAAGGCGCACGGACTCCTGAGCTAAGTGGCGCTGGGACACTGCTTCTCTTCTCTCCCAAACTCTGTGGAAACATGTAAGAAATTGTGCTAAAAACTACTTCTATCTTATGTGAATTCTGAACTTGTCTTACTGAGAGAGAGAGCAAAGAAGCGTATATAGCCTCGCTCTGTAACCGCCCAGTCAGCCACATGTTCAGGATATGGGAAGAAACCGTCTCGAACATGTTGTAACTGCTCAATCGTGCACAGACACGATCAGAGCCAAAGGGAGCACATCGCGCCATCTGCGCCACTTGTGCAACGCGCGCACAGCCGCTCCAGCGCGCACTAGCGCACTGCGCACAATGTGCGCACCCTGTATACCCTACGCATCCTGCAGCGCCAACCGCCGTGCAACCTGCAGCGCTAACCGTCGCGCAACCTACAGCGCTAACCGTCGCACAACCTGGCAGTGCCAACAAGCGCGCCATCTGGCCACGCGAACTGGTGCGTGAACTGGTGCGCGAACGGCTGTGCAAAAGGCTCGCGCAACGAGCGCAACTTAAGCGCACTATGTGCCTAGCGACGATGCTGGCGTGTTAAGTGAAAAATGCGCCAACAAAATGCCACATTATGTCTCATGAGCCCATGAGCCCGAGTCCGAGTATGATTCGCTAAGCCCCTCCGGGGCTTAGCTCCAATGGAATAAATTCCAAGAGCAAAAAACATGAATGCTTCATTGTTGATTTGGCATTTTTTTACAAGGAAAATATCCCCACATGGCACACCCATGTGCACCTCCATACCACTTGTGCATCTCTAAACAAACATAGCTTATATATAGAGATACACTTTCTTTGGCCGAGCCGATGTGGGACTAAAATTTCCAATGCAAAGGCTAAAAATCCAACAATTACAATGGAGGAAATCGAGACGGTGCTTAAAAAGGTAGACCCAAATAAAGCTCTGGGGCCTGATGGGCAACTCGGCATTCTACAAACAGCATTAGGGCCAACTAAAGTATCAGGTATTCCAGGTAGTGTATGATTTCTTTACGCATGGTCGTCTATTGAAGGAGTTGAATCACACGTTCCTGACTCTAGTTACGAAGATAGAAGGAGCTACGACGTTGGGCAATTTTTGACCGATTGCATGTTGCAACTTTTTATACAAAATTATTACCCATATTATGTATGACCGGATGCAGGCAATTTTACAGGAACTGATCTCTGTTAACCAGACTGCATTTATCAAAGAATGCTCTACTGCTGAAAACTGTTATGCAGACTGCATTTAACAAAGGACGCTCTGTTAAGCAGACTGCATTTATCAAAGGCAATTTTACAGGAACTGATCGCTGTTAGCTCATGAACTTTTTATACACAATTATTACCCATATTATGTGTGACCGGTGCTATGCCGCTATGACATGACCTAAAGCCGAAGCCTTACCCCATACCGGGAACCTCATCGTAGTGTCATACTATTGTAACATAAAGTCACCGCCTCTTTGTAGTGCCATACTACCCAGCATGAAGCCTTAGGCTCCCTTGCGGTGTTACGCCGCAACAACATGGCTTTGAAGGCCGAGGCTTTACCCCTATCCGGGTACCTCATCGTGGTGTCGTGCCACTGTAACATGAGGAACTCCTCCCGTTTGTAGTGCTAACTACACCTACTTTAATTTCAACATACACCATTAGGCTACCTGCCTATTTGTGGTGCTACTCCGCTGTAACTTGGCTCCCATAACCGAGGCCCCTTTCGGGAACCTCATGGTAGAGTCACCCCACTGTAGCATGGAGTTTCACTCCTTGTAGTGCTGCGCTATCGTGCTTCCTGTAAAGCACACCAGGCATTCACTCTGCCTGAGAACTCATTAAGGCGTTTTAGCCAACCTTCCCACAGGATCCGTTTTTCGTAGAAAACAACAATAGGCAACAGTGGTTCTAGGTCCGTAACCTCTCCATACCCTATAGGACATGTACCCACCGTTCCTGATATTCTTCCGATTAATGGTCCTCCCTTGAACCAACAGTTAGATGTCTAGTAGATTTCTTTTTGAACTAATAGCATAAAACTTTATAGTAGGAATGCAATAATACAATATCAGAATGCCTTCAAACCTATTTTACATGCTGTGTCATCGACCAGCTGGCGCTTGAGGCCCTTGGTGAATGGATCCGCTAGGTTCTTCTCACTCTGAACATCAATCACTGTAATATCACCTCTCTTGATGAGATTATGTACTGCCTTGTGCTTCAACCGCATAGTTCTCTTCTTTCCGTTAAAGAGGTCATTTGATGCCACCGTCGCAGTCGCCTGGTTGTCACAGTATATCGATATTGCCGGTATTTGTGCCCCAACCACTGAAAGATCATACATAAGCTCCCGAAGCCATTATACTTCCTTCGCTACTTTATTAAGTGCAAAGAACTCAGATTCCATGGATGACCGCAAGAGCATAGTCTGCTTCTTCGACTTTCACGATATAGCAGCTCCACCCAGTGTGAAAATGAATCCACATGTGGACCTCTCGCTCTCCAACTCTGAGCATCAGCTGGCATCACTGAAGCCTTCTACCACCGACGGATCTCTACTGTAGTGTAGTGCATATATCTGAGTCTTCTCGAGATGTCTCATAACTCGTTTTACAGCTTTCCAGTGCTCAATGCCTGGGTTGCTCGTGAAACGACTCAGCATTCCCACGACGAAAGCTATGTCAGGCCTAGTGGCAGTAGTAGCATACATCAAGCTCCCGATTATGCTTGCATACTCCATTTGCCTGACGTTTTCCCTCGAATTAGGCTTCAGCTTCAGATCACACCTGTACGACATATCGATCCCTGGAAGATCCTGATACCCGTAACAAGTGATCATCTTCTCAATATAATGAGACTATGACAACGCTAGTCCAGTGTCTGCCCGGATGATCTTAATCCCTAAGATCACATCAGCTTCCCCCAAGTCCTTCATATTGAACTTGCTCGAGATGAACTTCTTTGTCTCCGTGACACAGTCCATATCCGTACCTAGGATCAACATGTCATCTACGTACAGACAAACGATTACACCTCTTCCATCAGCGAACTTTGTGTAAACATACTTGTCTGTCTCGCTGACCCTGTAGCCGTTTGACCTTATAACCTTGTCAAACTTCTCATGCCACATCTTGGGAGCCTGTTTAAGACTGTACAAGGATTTTACCAACTTGTAGACTTTGTTTTTATGGCCCTTGATAACAAATCCCTCTGGCTGTTGCATGTAAATCTCTTCGGTCAGCTCACCATTTAGGAAAGCTGTTTTTACATCCATCTGATATATCACCATCTTATGTATTACTGCGAGAGCAATCAACATTCTGATGGTGGTCATCCGGGCTACTGGAGCATACGTGTCAAAGATGTCGATCTTCTGCTTCCGAGAAAACCCCTTGGCTACCACCCTAGCCTTGAACTTGTCAATAGTTCCGTCTGTTTTCATCTTCTTCTTGAAGATCCATTTGCATCCAATGGGTTTCGCTCCTTCAGGCAGATCAACCAACACCCAAGTGCTATTTGAGGTGATGGAATCAATTTTATTGTCAATCGCCTCCTTCCAGAAAATAGCGTCTCTGGTCTTCATCGTCTCATCATAGGTAAGTGGATATGCTTCCACATGATAGGTGACAAAGTTATTTCCTAAGTCCTTCGGCCTCCTCACACGCTTAGCCGACGGCTCAGCTAGTTCTGGTTCAACCATTGTTTCAACAATAACAACTTCTTGGACCACATCCTCATTGAAGACTTCATTTTCCTGTGCACCCTCATTGTTCTCCGGAACATCCGCAAGAATAATGTTCTTGTGCCTTGCAAAATTGTCTTCAAAATATTCTGTGTCGCAAGATTCAATGATATGATTTGACTCAATATCAAGAAATTTTCGAGCATCACTCTTCTTGGCATAACCCAAGACGATCGTCTTTGTAGTACTTATCTCAAGCTTCTGAATCTTCAGATCTGGAAGCTTCACATATGCCAGACACCCCCATACTCGAATGATATTCAAGTTAGGTCTGACTTTGAACCAGAGTTCATGAGGAGTAACATCTGAAGTTGCATGAGACATTCTATTTAGAATAAAAGTGGTCGTCAATGCAGCTTCTCCCCAGTAGCATTTTGGAAGACCCGTGGTCAACAGCATTGAGTTAATCATTTCTGTCAACGTTCTATTTTTTCTCTCTGCTACTCCGTTTGATTGAGGAGAGTATGGAGCCGTAGTCTCATTGACAATTCCATGTTCTCTGTAGAATGATGCGAATTTATGAGACCTGTACTCTCCACCTCGACCACTTCTTATTCTCTTGAGTTGTTGTCCAGTCTGCCACTCAGCTTCGGCCCTAAACTCCTTGAACTTCTCGAATGCTTCGTCTTTCACCTTCAGCATGTAGACGAACACATACTTTGAGAAGTCATCGATGAAGGTTATGAAATACTTCATCCCGACCTTTGTAGAGAATTATTTGAAGTCACAGATATCGGAGTGTACCAACTCCAGAAGATCTGTACTTCGATTAACCCGAGGAAAGGGTTTCTTTGTGATCTTTGTTTGAGCACAAACTTCACATTTCTATACCTTACCCCCACATTTGGAGATAAGTCCTAGACTAGACATTTTGCTTATTCGTTTACAATGAACATGTCCTAGCCTATTATGCCACAACTCAAGAGTATAAGCAGAATGAGTGATTGCACTAATTTTATTGGACTGATTTACAAGCTAAATTTTGAACATTCCTTCAGTATAAAAGCTTTCCCGAAATATGTTTCCTTTATAAACATCACCATCTGGCCAGCATTTATGTCCATCCTAAGGCCTGTATTGCAGAGTAGGCCTCCCGAGATCAGGTTCTTTGCGATAGCAGGTACATGCTTCACACCTTGAAACATCAGAGACTTCCCCGAAGTCAGCTTCAAAACCACCGTCCCGATCTCGAGCACTTCAGCTTGTACCTGGTTCGCCACCATAACCACTTCAGAAGTTGGTGTATAGGTGGTGAACCACTCCTTGCTGGAGGAGATATGACAGGTGGCTCCAGCGTCTACCCACCAGTCAGAGTCAGCCCCCACCGCATCGACCTGCGCAATCGAAGCAACAACGTCAGTGATCATAGATACCTTACTAGGCTCTCCTTGCTCGGATTGCTTGGTCTTTGCTTTGCATTCATTCTTGAAGTGGCCTTTCTTGCCATACTTGAAATAAGGCATCTGAGAGTTTGCCTTCTTTTGCTTAAAGGAAGTCTCCTTCACGTTCAGATTGTTAGGGTCCTTCTTCTTGCAGTGGAAAGCCATATGCTTTTCCCTTGGTTCCCTGGTATGAACCAGATTGGCGTTAGCCAATTGCTTGGACAGTGCGTCCACCTTCAGTTGAGCCCTCATCTGGTCCTCAACGTACATTTCCTGTGGGAGATCGTCGAGAGTGATCTCCAACTTCTACCTATGCATGTTTGCATAGAACTTGCTCCACCCAGCAGGGAGCTTCGAAACGATCCCTCCAACAACAAACTTATTGGGGAGGGGCATCACCTCGTCTTCCAACTTCTATCGCAGTTTTAGGAACTCCTTCACCTGCTGCAGCATTGGTTTCTCGTCCTCAAATAACCACTTGTGATATTTCTTAACAAGAAATATCTTGCTAGGGTTCTTATCATCCTTATACAGTTTCTCCAGAGACTCCCAAATCACTCTGGCAATAGTCTTCTTTGAATATGATTCAGCAAAGGAGTCTTCCATAGCATTTAGGATCATAAGCCTACAAATACAATTGTCCCTACTCCATTTGGCCTGATTCTTAGTAGCCGCAGAGATTGCGGCTGTAGATCCAGTCTTTGGAACAGTAGGTTCCTCCTCATACAGCATGCGATCAACATTAGAGAACTGAATATTGAGAATAACCTTTCTTTTCCAGATTTGATAGTGCTCACCATCAAATTGCTCTAACTTTGAAAAGTTAGGATTAACTGGCGAAGCACGAAAGTTTTCCATCTCGTTAATTAAGCTTTGAGATTGTTAGTCCCGAGGCACAATTTTTGATGGAAAACTGAGAAAATGAAACAATTGTAAAAATAATATTTCTATGCAACACATCAAAGAAGGTGCACAACAGAGATCCTAAGAGGATTCTGGATTACGAAAATCTAAAAAGATTTTGTAACAACAACAAATGATAGTAGAACTATTGTAAGCCCACTTTTCAAATTTTTGATTTTTTTAATTTTATTTGTTTATGATTAATTTTATGGTCATTGTGAGTCATGCAAAAGCTTGTAGGTGGGATATGACCATATTAAGGTCATATGACCTCTAGATAGGTTATATATGTATTATTTAGCTATCTTATATTTTCCTACAATTTTTGGATATTTTTAGGTATTTAATATTTAAGGTTTTATTATTTTTAAGGACTTTCAGAATTTACTGTAAGGTCATACGGGGGTATTTCTGGACCAAATATTTTTATTTGGGCTTTAAATGACTAAAATTATTTTCTAGAATATTTTAGAATTTTTCTGGATTTTTTAGAATTTTTGGGAATTTTTATATAATTAAAACATATAGAATTTATACTTTATAGGTTTTGGAATTTACTGCGAGGTCACACGATGATATTTTGTGTTAAAATATTTTATTTATATTCTAGACACTTAGAAATATTTTCTAGAATTTTCTAAAATTTTTCTGGATTTTTCTATAATTTATTTTGATTTATTTGGACTTAAAATAATTTTAAAATGATTTTCTGAATTAAATAATTAATTACCCAATAATCCAACTGGGGGGGGGGGGGGGGGGCACCTGTCGGCGCCCGCTACAATAACCGTCTCTCTCTCTCTCTCTCCTATATATGCATGTATATTCACAAACCCTAATTAAATTCCAGCCGCCTTTTGTGGGAGAACTCATTTAGGATTTCTGACTTCCCGAAGCGATTTCCGCCAACCCCGACATGCTTTTTGTGCGCCGTTTTTTTTGTTGGAAGCGTATTGAGGTATAGTTTCTTAATATATAATTTATTTTTGTATAATTTCTTCTCAAATTTTCGGAAAATTCGTAGAGTGTCGGTTGTCCGAAACTTGACACGTTTTGGTGTTTTCGAGATTTCGGGAGAACCAGAAATCAAAATAATGAACCGTTTGAAGTTTCGGAAATCTAACACAGACTCTACGATATATATTTTTCCCAGAAATTGTTTGTTCATCTAGTATTTTATTTATTCTGTTGAACTCAGAACTGATCGGTTGATCCCCGTTTTGGTCACGATTAGCCATAACGGCGATATCTTTTGACCAAAGCGTGATTTTGCGGCACGGTTGATTCCAGCGCACTCGTGGCACTGACATCTACCAAGGTGCACTTTAAAAATCTAGAGTTCACATCATTTGACTAAAAAGTCAATGACACGTCTTGATTTGCGTGCCATGGTTTCCAAAATTGAAAAACACGACTTTTGATGGCCAAACTTGCATGTTTAGATTATATTCAGATTATTATTAGGTTAAATTAGGTTTTTAAGTAAATTATTCCAGAATTAATTATTATTAGATTAGTAACCCAACTAGCCACTATTTAGAACTAGAACATTAGAATTGATTTGTGGTTTTCGTGCACGGTTCGTGGTACGATATGTGTTATAGGTTGACAGCTTCTAGATCGGCATTTTCCTCATCCTCTACTTGTGACTACGGTTTGTGCAAGGATTCAGGCAAGTATAGTATTGTATTTATGTTTTAGTTCATTATAACGTTTACTCTATAGTTTTCTTGTTTGATATCCCGTTGAGTCATTGCTTGATATTCCATTGAGACACGATTGTGACACTGTAGTTATCATATCCTTCTTAGTGTATCATTGACCGTTATCAATTGTTAGAGAGTCGGAAGGGGAAATACTCGGTAAATACGTGAACAAACCCAATTACCGTTACCGAATGATAGCTAAGTCATACACACCCACGTATGAGTTAGCCGTACTAATTACTGAATGATAGCCATCGTATGATGTGCCATATTAGCCCAGCCGTTCACGTATTAAAAGGTATTTCACACACACATAGTGGTTCCTATTTTTTTCTTTATCTAGTACATTATCTTGTTAGTTCATATCTTGCTAGTTTACATCTTGCCAGTTTATATCTTGTTAGATCCCATCTTGCTAGTTTACATTTTGCTAGTTTATATCTTGATCGTTCATACCTGGCTAGTACTAGTTCTTTATATACTCTTTGTCATCATTGTTTCTCGCTTGTTCTAACTTATTTTGGACTAACAACATTAATTGTAATATGGTTGTACTCTGCTCCTTTTCTGACTGGATCGTTGTTATAGGTGAGGTTGACGTGCCTACTCTTACGCTATGGACCATACGAGGGGGAGATAGAGACTCGAAGGCTAAACCATAGAAGACTAGTTAGTTGTGTGGTAGTTTTCTATAAATGTAAAAGCTTATATTCTTCTTCAAATGTAAAACTTCTATATTTCATAAAGTTGTCACGCCCTAGAACCAGAATACTGGAGAGCGGGAGCGTACATAGCCAGCTACGTATATTGAAATGGAATCCACCTCGCTATACGGTCACGGCTGTCTAGATATGAGGGTTTACTACAAGCCAACGGTCTCTTAAGGTCAAGCCTATTGTCTTAATCTCAAGCAAGTAATATAGTTACAAGATGTTAGACCACCAAATATACAATAAAAGGCGTCCCAAAAATTACATATTCATCTGATCATGAAGCTAGTCATACAAAATGCGAGGACTAGCAAGAGTTTAGTCATACATGATCAACCCTAGGATTTGTCAATCATGTTTACAGCCCGTAGGCAGACAGTAAGTAAATATGCATCGAGCTAACAGGTGCTCGTCGGCTAAACGCCTCAAAAGAATAATTTTACAATATAGTGAGCGAAACAAAATGGAAAACCCACTCGTTGCCCGGGTTCCTTCTAGTCGCCACCATTGGGCTGGAGGTTCGATAGATCATCGGGTGCTGCTCCAAAATCTGGCCACACAAAACAAGCTGGGTCAAACCCCAGAAAGAGCAAGTGCCACAAGGAAGCCACGAAATAAGAACAAAAGCCATCATATCAGGTCATAAGAAAATAGAAGAAAAGTACAAGTAATAAAGAGTACAACAGGACAATAAACGACTAGGGACGTGGAACCATTTCGGGAGCCAGGTTACAACCCTTAAACCAAACAAGGACCGGGGTTATAACCCTTCGCCTGAATAGCTCTATGTCTCTACCTATTTATTGTTAAAGATAAGTAAAACAATCATGTACAGGAGTACCAGGTACAGGGACTAGACGAGACTTAGACAAGGCTGGACACCAACCATTCACAAGCGGCCTAGCAAATACTACGGCTTACTACTTAACTAACTAGGGTTATCACAAGCCTAATTACTAACAAGATGCAAGTGAGAACTTTCCAGTCCCAAGCCCTGCAGACTATCCAGTTATCCTTCCGCGGGTTGAGAGTATGGTTGGGTACATCGCCCAGGAGACGATATACCCTTAGGTGACTTAGAGGGTGCAACACATGACAGTGTGCTGGAAATGTGCCCTACTCGTCGGCAGGCTACAAGTCCATTAAAGCGCCCAGATAACGAGATCGCCTGTGACTGGAAATTCTCCATGAACTATAGTTTAATCTAGTCATTAGCCTAATCCGTATTCAGTGTGAATCCCTGACCGTGGTAACCAGGGAGTCACGTCCTAGACATGATGCAAGACAAGACAAGACAAGACAAGTGGATTGTACGAAGCAACAAGAATGAACACCCACGGAGTCAGAGTTGATTATATGAGTCAAGTTAGCCATCGCAACAACATCAAGTCAAGTCAAGTTACAAGTCAGGAGTGCGCCGCCACGGCCACTATCAAGTTATCTAGTTACAGAGAATAATTATGAATCACAGGTTACAAGTTAAGAGCGCACCCCATCGGGTCACTACTAAGAAGATCAAAAAGTATTAGGATCATAAATTACAAAATTCACGAAGACCGTACTAGTCATAAGCAAAACACCAAAAACCGTACCAGGTCGTGTTGGATCGAGACAGTCGTGTTGTGTGGAACAAGATCTCAAAACTCCAATCCACAAAAGAGAAGCCAAGCTCAAGGAAATAAAACCAAAACCATCATGGGCAAAATAGGTTGCGCTGGGGTCTGATTGCGCTAGGGGAATGAATTGTGCAGGGGGAATGGACTGCGTAGGGGGAATGGACTACGCTGGAGGGGGATAAACTGCGCTGGGGAATGAACTGTGCTGGGGAATGAACTGCGCTGGGATCAGATTGCGCTAGCGTCGACGGCGCTAGGAAGTGAGCGCGGTTCGCCAAAGGGCGTCGAGCGCGGGTCAGTCCAGCGCTAAAAAGTGCTGGCCGAGGGAGGGTTGCGCGGTTCAGCCCAGCGCTAAAAAGCGCTGGCCGAGAGGTCTTTTTCTCCAACAGGCCGAGAGAAAGCCCTAAGAACTCCAAATTTCCAATCTTCATAACTTAGCCAAAACAAAACCAAATTTGGATTTTCAAAGTTCTAACTTGTGTAAAATTGAATTCTCTTCCACATGGAAGCCTCAAAACAAGCAAAAATCTAAGTTTAATAGATCAAAACCAAAAAAATCCAAAAATAGTTAAAACTTAGATCTAGAAAAATGGAAGCTCCAAATCACAAAATGCCAAGTTCTAATGTTGTTCACCATGGCCTAATCTAGCTAATGGACAAACAAAATGGGGTGCTTATTTGGTGGCAAGGTGCACTTGCCTATGGTGTTGGTGGAGGAAGGAAGAAGAAGATAAAGAAATTAATGGAAGTTATGAGGAGAGAGAAAGTTATGTGGGGTTTTAATGAGGGAGGGTATGTTATGTTGAGGGTGGAGGTTAGCTAAGTGTGGTCCAATGCATACTAAACCAAACCAAACCAATTCCTTCTCCACAAAATAAAACTACGCCAGGTCCAAAAACCCATTTTACGAGAAAACCAAAATCCGCAAGTTAAGCCAAAACACAATTACAGGCCAGAATCTGAGAAAATAAAATACAGGTCCGAAATACATATAAGCCTAATTAAAATACATATTCCGAATATGGGTGTTACAACTCTACCCACCTTAAAAGAATTCTGTCCTCGAAATTTAAATCAAGATGCTTAGAGATGTAAGAGCCAGCTATACTATCCATAAATAAGCTACACTAAGCAAACAATCAACCAATCACACATGCAAGCAAGGGATGGAAGGCATAAGGAATAAGGAAGACATTATACCTTACGAGTCAAACAAGTCGGGATATCGCGATCGGATGTCGTCCTCACGCTTCCACGTTGACTCACCTAGAGAGTGATGACCCCAAGCAACACGGACTAAGCTAATAGTCTTGTTCTTGAGTATCTTTTCTCTCCGGTCCAATATAGACACGGGCCTCTCCTCATATGAAAGGTTGGTACCAACAACCAGTTCCGAATGGTCCAGGATATGGCTCGGGTCTGGGATGTACCGTCATAATTGGGACACATGGAATACATCATGCACCTCACTTAGCGACGGCGGAAGAGCAAGACGATAGGATACATCTTCTACTCGCTCCAGGATATCGAACGGCCCTATATACCTAGGACTAAGCTTTCTCCGTACGCCAAAACGAATGATGCCGCAGTTAGACGAGATCCTAAGGAATACATGGTCGCCGATAGCAAACTCTAAGGGACGCCGATGAGCATCGGCCCAATGGCACTGGCAATCTTGGGCCACTCGAAGACGATCTCTGATCCTTCTGACCACCTCAACTGTCTGGGCAATCATTTCTGGACCAAGAATCTGCCTCTCTCCGATGTCGTCCTATGCTAACAGGGATCTGCACTTCCTGCCATACAGTGCCTCGAACGGAGCCATCTGAATACTGGCTTGGTAACTATTATTGTAGGAGAATTCCACCAGGTGCAGGTGATCCTCCCACGAACCACCGAAGTCGAGGGTACAAGATCTCAACATATCTTCAAGAGTCTGGATTGTGCGTTCCGATTGGCCATCCGTCTGCGGGTGATAAGCTGGGCTAAACTGAAGGTGAGTTCCCAAACTCTCCGGCAGGCTACGCCAAAAGTGTGATGTGAATCTCGAATCCCTGTCCGAGGTGATACTGACGGGCACACCATGAAGCCTGACAATCTGCCTGAGGTACATCTCTGCTAGCTGAGCCGTCGACTGACCAACTCTGAAAGGGAGAAAGTGGGCTACTTTCGTGAGCCTGTCAACTATAACCTAAATAGCATCTCTGCCAGCCGGGGATCTAGGTAATCCAGTCAGAAAATCCATGGTCACATGCTCCCACTTCCATTCTGGAATTGGCAAGGGCTGAAGAAGTCCAGCGGGCCTCTGATGTTCAGCTTTAACCTGCTGGCAAACCAAACACCGAGAGACAAACCGGGCTATCTCCCTCTTCATGCCATTCCACCAAAAATGCTGACGAATGTCTCTATACATCTTCGTGCCACCGAGATGAATAGAATACTGTGAACTGTGAGCTTCTGCCATGACCTTCTGTCTGATATCTCCACTGGATACACAAAGACGAGTGCCGTGTCGAAGTGTACTATCTTCATGAATGCAAAACTCTGGCCTTCTTCCTGCCTCATACTCTGCTCTGAGTCGCTGAATCTTGGAATCTGTAGACTGCGCCATCCGGATCCTCTTAACTATGCTGGACTGAACCTGTAGACTGGCCATCAATGCCACGTTGGTAGGAAGAACCACTTTAATTCCCATCTTCTAAAGATCTGCCAATAATTCTGGTCGCGCTGTTAGGAAATAAACTTCGGCTCTCCTGCTCAACGCATGTGCTACAACGTTGGCCTTCCCAGGGTGATACTGCAAATCCACATTATAGTCCACCAGTAGCTCGAGCCATCTTCTCTGTCGCATGTTAAGGTCCTTCTGGGTGAAAATATACTTCAGGCTCTTGTGATCAGTAAATATCTCCACTCTGTCCCCGTACAAGTAGTACCTCCACAACTTAAGTACAAACACTAATGCTGCCAGTTCCAAGTCGTGGGTCGGGTAATTCCTCTCATGATTACAAAGTTGACGTGATGTATAAGCTATTACCTTCCCATGCTGCATCAGAACACAGCCTAAACCTCTGCCCGAAGCATCACAATACACTGAGAATCCTCCGGTTCTATCTGGAAGTGTGAGAATGGGAGCCGTTATCAAACCTCGCTTCAACTTCTCAAATGATTCCTGACACTCTGATGTCCAAGCAAACTGCACATCCTTACGGGTCAACTGGGTCATCGGTGCCGAAATCCTTAGAAATCTGAAACGAATCACCGGTAGTAGCCGGCCAATCCAAGAAAGCTGCAAACCTCTGCCACTGAACTAGGCACTGGCCATGACTCGATAGCCACAATCTTCTGGGGATCTACTTCCACTCCTCCTCGGGTAATGATGTGACCCAAGTACGAAATACGATCGAGCCAGAACTCGCATTTACTGAACTTGGCGTACAACTGATGCTCTCTAAGCGTCTGAAGGACGATTTTGAGATGCTGCTCGTGCTCTGCTTCGCTCTTGCTATAGACCAGGATGTCATCTAGGAACACGATCACGAACTGATCCAAGTAAGGCATAAAGGTACGATTCATGAGGTCCATGAATACGACTGGCGTATTGGTTGCTCCGAAGGGCATAACAAGGAACTCCTAATGTCCATACCTAGATCAGAAAGCTGTCTTCGAGATGTCCTGCTCTCTGACTCTGATCTGGTGGTATCCTGACCGTAAGTCTATCTTCGAGAACACTGAAGCCCCTTTGAGTTGATCAAACAAGTCATCAATCCTCGGGAGAGGGTATCTGTTCTTGATTGTCACTGAGTTCAAGGTACGATAATCTACACATAATCTGAACGTACCATCCTCCTTCTTCACAAGAAGCATCAGGGCTCTCCAAGGCGATCCACTTGCACGAATGAATCCCTTGGTCCTGAGTTCTTTAATCATCTTGTACAAAATTTCCAACTCAGAAGGCGCCATCCTGTAGACTCGCTTTGATACTGGTGCTGTCCCGGGGATCAAGTATATAGTGAACTCGATCTTCCTCTCTGACGGCATCCCTGGAAGTTCCTCTGGGAAGACATCTGAAAACTCTTCAACTATCCGGGGTAACTGTACCGCTGCTACTGCCATCCGCAATACTGGGGGAGATGGCTCCACTGCGCCTCTGGAAAATAAAAACTCTGGCTCACCTGGAATACTAAAGACAACCCTGCCAACATGGCAGTCTATCCTAGCATACTGGTTCCTCAACCAATCCATGCCTAAGCCTACATCATAGTCTGTCATAGGGAAATCTATAAATCTAGCGGGGAACTCTCTACCGCTAACTACGATCCGACACGAGAAAAATACTTGATCTACTCCCACAAGACCATTACCAGTAAGTATATTGAGCCTTACTGATAATGACTCGGGCTCCAATCCTATCCGTGTCATGAATCGTGCAGACATGAATGAATGCGATGCACCGGAATCAAATAATACCGATACTGGAGAGGAGTTG
Organism: Iris pallida; assembly: GCA_029216955.1. Lineage (NCBI taxonomy): Eukaryota > Viridiplantae > Streptophyta > Magnoliopsida > Asparagales > Iridaceae > Iris > Iris pallida. Next base: position 4,773,741 of record JANAVB010033012.1, on the reverse strand, counting down.
ACAAGAATAGTACCTGCCACTACCTCAACTGGTGCAACTTCTTCTTCCATAGTCATCATTATTGCCTGACCTTGTCCTCTGGCTGCGGGTCCCCTCTGCTGGAAACCTCTCTGCCTGTTCTGCACTTGGGCTGCTGCTGGTTCTGCTGCTGAAACGCCTGGGCCTGAGGCAACAATGGCCTCGGGTACTGCTGCATAGGTGCTGGTCCCCTAACCGACGGACTGGTTAGGTTGGAAGTGGACGAACTACCCCTATTCGGGCAGGCTCCTATCTTGTGATCTGCTGCTCCACAAGCCAGGCACAATCTCTGCGTCCTGTGACAATCTGCCACCACGTGCCCTGGCTTTCCGCAATGAGAACATCCCATCGCGGAAGTCTGCTTCTGCTTCTGCTGCTGCGGGTACATTGGGGTTGAATGCTGAACCGACGTTACTGAGGCCGCCCGCCTCGGAGTTCCAATGGTCAAACCCCTTGCTGCCGGGGCTGGAGCTGATGATTGGTGTATCTGATTATGGGACCGCTTCCTACCTCCGGTCCTATCCACGATCCTCTGGGAGGTGTACTCGTGCCTCCTAGTTGCCCTCAATACTGCATCGAACGTCTGGTGCTCGAACTGCTCAACTGCCAACAAGATCTCCAAATGCATCCCCTGCTGGAACCGCTGGGCCCTATCAAACTCGGTTGTCACCAAGGTGGGGGCAAACCTACTGAGTCTAGAAAACTCAGATGCATAACCGTCGACCGTTCTGCCACCTTGCTTCAAGTTGGTAAACCTCGTCTGCAGGTCGTACCGAGCCACAGCATCGAAATACTTCGTCTGGAATCTTTCTCTAAACACCACCCAAGTAACCGGCACCGCTAATCCTACGGCCTGCGCCGCCCACCAACTGCGAGCTAAGTCTAGCAACTGCAGGCGTACCACTGCCACCTTCTTATTCTCAGGCGTCCTAGCTGTTTCCAGAACCACCTCGGTATCCTGAAGCCAAGCGTCCGTGGCAATCGCATCCTCGCTGCCGTCGAAGAATGGAGGGTTCAAGCGTTTGAAGCTGTTGGCCGCGCTATTACCCTGATGACCTCCTCTGGTCAAAGCGTCTGCCACCGCCTGGTGCAAGACATCTCCGCGACGATTCTGGGAAGCTAATAGGGACCTGATGAGACCCACCAAAGTGCCATCATCAGGCTCTGCAGGCTGAACGGGCTGAATTGGTGGTTTTCCTCCGGTAGGCACGACTTTGGAGGCCACTCCGGAATGCTGGGCTTGATCTCCAGGTTACGGCTGGTCCACGGGAGATGCTCCGTCTTGCTGATCGGCAGGTCCAGGAACAATGCCGCTGAAGAAGACGACATAAAAAATAATAAGGAAGGACCAGGACAGATCAACGATACAAGCACGTGATCAGGTCAAGATTCTCAGGGATTTGAAGATACGAGCAGAGATCAAGGGCGAATACTTATTGAGACATCTATTTGGTAAACCCTCACATTCTTGAATGCCAAGACCTGCATGGGCCACCACTTAAACCATGTCACGTCCCAGAACCAGAATACTGGAGAGCAGGGGCGTACATAGCCAGCTACGTATATTGAAATGGAATCCACCTCGCTATACGGTCACGGCTGTCTAGATATGAGGGTTTACTACAAGCCAACGGTCTCTTAAGGTTAAGCCTATTGTCTCAATCTCAAGCAAGTAATATAGTTACAAGATGTTAGACCACCAAATATACAATAAAAGGCATCCCAAATATTACATATTCAGCTGATCATGAAGCTAGTCATACAAAATACGAGGACTAGCAAGAGTTTAGTCATACATGATCAATCCTAGGATTTGTCAATCATGTTTACAGCCCGTAGGCAGACAGTAAGTAAATATGCATCGAGCTAACAGGTGCTCGTCGGCTAAACGCCTCAAAAGAATAATTTTACAATGTAGTGAGTGAAACAAAATAGAAAACCCACTCGTAGCCCGGGTTCCTTCTAGTCGCCACCATTGGGCTGGAGGTTCGGTAGATCCTTGGGTGCTGCTCTGAAATCTGGCCACACAAAACCAGCTGGATCAAACCCTAGAAAGAGCAAGTGCCACAAGGAGGCCACAAAATAAGAACAAAAGCCAGCATATTAGATCATAAGAAAATAGAAGAAAAGTATAAGTAATAAAGAGTACAACAGGACAATAAACGACTAGGGACGTGGAACCATTTCGGGAGCCAGGTTACAACCCTTAAACGAAATAAGGACCGGGGTTGTAACCCTCTGCCTGAATAGCTCTATGTCTCTACCCATTTATTGTTAAAGATAAGTAAAACAATCATGTATAAGAGTACCAGGTACAGGGACTAGACGAGACTTAGACAAGGCTGGACACCAACTATTCACAAGCGGCCAAGCAAATACTACGGCTTACTACTTAACTAACTAGGGTTATCACAAGCCTAATTACTAACAAGATGCAAGTGAGAACTTCCCAGTCCTAAGCCCTGCGGACAATCCAGTTATCCTTTTGCGGGTTGAGAGTATGGTTGGGTACATCGTCCAGGAGATGATATACCCTTAGGTGATTTAGAGGGTGCAACACATGACAGTGTGCTAGAAATGTGCCCTACTCGTCGGTAGGCTACAAGTCCATTAAAGCGCCCAGATAACGAGATCGCCTGTGACTGGAAATTCTCCATAAACTATAGTTTAATCTAGTCATTAGCCTAATCCGTATTCAGTGTGAATCCCTGACCGTGGTAACCAGGGAGTCACGTCCTAGACATGATGCAAGACAAGACAAGACAAGACAAGTGGATTGCACGAAGCAACAAGAATGAACACCCACGGAGTCAGAGTTGATTATATGAGTCAAGTTAGCCATCGCAACAACATCAAGTCAAGTCAAGTTACAAGTCAGGAGTGCGCCGCCACGGCCACTATCAAGTTATCCAGTTACAGAGAATAATTATGAATCACATGTTACAAGTTAAGAGCGCACCCCATCGGGTCACTACTAAGAAGATCAGAAAGTATTAGGATCATAAATTACAGAAATGACGAAGACCGTACTAGTCATAAGCAAAACACCAAAAATCGTGCCAGGTCGTGTTGGGTCGAGACAGTCGTGTTGTGTGGAACAAGATCTCAGAACTCTAATCCACAAAAGAGAAGCCAAGCTCAAGGAAATAAAACCAAAACCATCATGGGCAAAATTGGTTGCGCTGGGGTCTGATTGCGCTAGGGGAATGAACTGCGCAGGGGGAATGGACTGCGCAGGGGGAATGGACTGCACTGGGGGGGATGAACTGCGCTGGGGAATGAACTGTGCTGGGGAATGAACTGCGCTGGGGAATGAACTGCGCTGGGATCAGATTGCGCTAGCGTCGACGGCGCTAGGAAGTGAGCGCGGTTCGCCAAAGGGCGCCGAGCGCGGGTCAGTCCAGCGCTAAAGAGCGCTGGCCGAGGGAGGGTTGCGCGGTTCAGCCCAGTGCTAAAAAGCGCTGGCCGAGAGGTCTTCTTCTCCAACAGGCCGAGAGAAAACCCCAAGAACTCCAAATTTCCAATCTTCATAACTTAGCCAAAACAAAACCAATTTTGGATTTTCAAAGTTCTAACTTGTGTAAAATTGAATTCTCTTCCACATGGAAGCCTCAAAACAAGCAAAAATCTAAGTTTAATAGATCAAAACCAAGAAAATCCGAAAATGGTTAAAACTTAGATCTAGAAAAATGGAAGCTCCAAATCACAAAATACCAAGTTCTAATGTTGTTCACCATGGCCTAATCTTGCTAATGGATAAATAAAATGGGGTGCTTATTTGGTGGCAAGGTGCACTTGCCTATGGTGTTGGTAGAGGAAGGAAGAAGAAGATGAAGAAATTAATGGAAGTTATGAGGAGAGAGAAAGTTAGGTAGAGTTTTAATGAAGGAGGGTATGTTATGTTGAGGGTGGAGGTTAGCTAAGTGTGGTCCAATGCATACTAAACGAAACCAAACCAATTCCTTCTCCACAAAATAAAACCACGCCAGGTCCAAAAACCCATTTTACGAGGAAACCAAAATCCGCAAGTTAAGCCAAAACACAATTACAGGCCAGAATCTGAGAAAATAAAATACAGGTCCGAAATACATATAAGCCTAATTAAAATACATATTCCTAATATGGGTGTTACAAAAGTTGATTTAGTTGTTGTGAATGAGCAGTTAGTATTTGTGAGCATTTTGTTTATTGTGGTCTAGACAGCGTACTACCGCCGATATCGCGGCGTAGGCTGGGCTTGGACACGTCTCGTATCCGAAAAGCGGGTGCAGGTCGTGACAAGTTTTTATGGTGGCCCATGCAGGTCTGATTTCGCAAAAGATTGCGAACTTGTGGTAGTACTTAAGTTAGCAGTACTACTGCAAGCCTGCGACTAGTGTGCTCATTCACAACTAGGACTAATTTAGTTTTAGAGAATGACTAGGACTAGGAGTCCCTTATTCAATTTGACCCTTGGGTAGTTAAGGTTGCTAATTAGGCTATGTGATTTAGCCAATGATTTATTGAATTCTAGACATGGATAAATCGAAGATTTTTCTAAGAGAATATGTTATTTTGTTTTGACATATTGGTAGGATCCAAGGTTGGTAGAATATATGTTTGGTAAGTTAGGCCTTCATAGAATTCAATTCCTAATTTAGATCATTTGTGCCATTTTATCTTCCTCCTTCTCTAAACCTTGTTTTATTTTCAAAACTATTTTGCAATCATTTTATTTTTAATTCCTAATCTTGGTTCAATTATCTATATATTAATTCAAGTTGTCTTCGTTCATTTTGTGATCGTTTTGTTTTCAAAACTGATACTTTTACTCAAGGACAGATACTTATATTTTTTTATCATGATCGACTTAATTGAATTTATTGAAGTTCCTTTGAAATTCTTATGGATATAGTTAAAATAATTTTCGGTGACATACAATGGTAAGGCAGATGTGCACTGTTCCTATTTATTTGAATTATGGAGACTGCGGGTTCACTGCAGTCAGCAGCGCACTGGCGTGGCATGACCCCTAAGTTGAAATAATTTTAAGTATGCGTAGGTTGTCGAATATTACTAAAACTATATCATAGTTATATTATTGATCTTTTGATTTATTATGTCAATATTGGGTAGAGTTGATAAAGTGTTCGATAACATATTATACTTGAGTCATGAAACCAAGGGTTCACGGCAGCCAGATGTACACTGGCGAGGCATGGATTCTCGGTTAAATGACTTCGGATATACTTATGATTTTCGAATATCATAGCGACTATATCTTTTATTGGCATACGACTATTAAATTTTTTTTACTTTCAAATTTATTTGATGTCTTATTTCTTGTTACCACCTTCTCTACAACTAGTAGTTCTTTATTTTTATCATATTTTTCTATTTTTGAATTGTCATCTTTTAAATCTATTTTACTTTCCTTCTACTATATTTCTAAAACGTATTTAGATTTTAATTCTATCGTTCATCACATTATTTTCTTGAATATATTCTTTGTCGTGCTTATTCATATCGATTGGTCATGTCATATTTTGAGGATATTCTTGGTTGTGCCTATTTGTATCTTTTGAAATTTTGAGGACGAAATTTTTCTAAGGTGGGTAGATTTGTAAGCCCACTTTTCAAATTTTTGATTTTTTTAATTTTATTTGTTTATGATTAATTTTATGGTCATTGTGAGTCATGCAAAAGCTTGTAGGTGGGCTATGACCATATTAAGGTCATATGACCTCTAGATAGGTTATATATGTATTATTTAGCTATCTTATATTTTTCTACAATTTTTGGATATTTTTAGGTATTTAATATTTAAGGTTTTATTATTTTTAAGGACTTTCAGAATTTACTGTAAGGTCATACGGGAGTATTTCTGGACCAAATATTTTTATTTGGGCTTTAAATGACTAAAAATATTTTCTAGAATATTTTAGAATTTTTCTGGATTTTTTAGAATTTTTGGGAATTTTTATATAATTAAAACATATATAATTTATACTTTATAGGTTTTGGAATTTACTGCGAGGTCACACGATGATATTTTGTGTTAAAATATTTTATTTATATTCTAGACACTTAGAAATATTTTTTAGAGTTTTCTAGAATTTTTCTGGATTTTTCTGCAATTTATTTTGATTTATTTGGACTTAAAATAATTTTTAAATGATTTTCTAAATTAAATAATTAATTACCCAATAATCCAACCGGGGGGGGGGGGGGGGGGGGGGGGGGCACCTGTCGGCGCCCGCTACAATAATCGTCTCTCTCTCTCCTATATATATGCATGTACATTTACAAACCCTAATTAAATTCCAGCCGCCTTTTGTGGGAGAACTCATCTAGGATTTCTGACTTCCCGAAGCGATTCCCGCCAACCCCGACATGCTTTTTGTGCACCATTTTTTTGTTGGAAGCATATTGAGGTATAGTTTCTTAATATATAATTTATTTTTGTATAATTGCTTCCTAAATTTCTGGAAAATTCGTAGAGTGTCGGTTGTCCGAAACTTGACACGTTTTGGTGTTTTCGAGATTCCGGGAGAACCAGAAATCGAAATAATGAACCGTTTGAAGTTTCGGAAAGCTAATGCAGACTCTATGACATATATTTTTCCCAAAAATTATTTCGTTCATCTAGTATTTTATTTATTCTGTTGAACTCAGAACTGATCGGTTGATCCCCGTTTTGGTCACGATTAGCCATAACGGCGATATCTTTTGACCAAAGCATTGCGGCACGGTTGATTCCAGCACACTCGTGGAGCTGACATCTACCAAGGTGCACTTTAAAAATCTAGAGTTCACATCATTTGACTAAAAAGTCAACGATACGTCTCGATTTGCGTGCCATGGTTTCCAAAATTGAAAAACACGACTTTTGATGGCCAAAATTGCATGTTTAGATTATATTCAGATTATTATTAGGTTAAATTAGGTTTTTAAGTGAATTATTCCAGAATTAATTATTATTAGATTAGTAACCCAACTAGCCACTATTTATAACTAGAACATTAGAATTGATTTGTGATTTTCGTGCACGGTTCGTGGTGCGATATGTGTTATAGGTTGACAGCTTCTAGATCGGCATTCCCCTCATCCTTTACTTGTGACTACGGTTTGTGCAAGGATTCAGGCAAGTATAGTATTGCATTTATGTTTTAGTTTATTATAACGTTTACTCTATAGTTTTCTTGTTTGATATCCCGTTGAGTCATTGCTTGATATTCCATTGAGACACGATTGTGACACTGTAGTTATCATATCCTTCTTAGTGTATCATTGACCGTTATCGATTGTTGGAGAGTCAGAAGGGGAAATACTCGATAAATACATGAACAAACTCAATTATCGTTACCGAATGATAGCTAAGTCATACACACCCACGTATGAGTTAGCCGTACCAATTACTGAATGATAGCCATCGTATGATGTACCGTATTAGCCCAGCCGTTCACATATTAAAAGGTATTTCACACACACATAGTGGTTCCTATTTTTTTCTTTATCTAGTCCATTATCTTGTTAGTTCATATCTTGCTAGTTTACATCTTGCCAGTTTATATCTTGTTAGATCCCATCTTGCTAGTTTACATTTTGCTAGTTCATATCTTGATCGTTCATACCTGGCTAGTACTAGTTCTTTATATACTCTTTGTCATCATTGTTTCTCGCTTGTTCTAACTTATTTTGGACTAACAACATTAATTGCAATATGGTTGTACTCTGCTCCTTTTTTGACTGGATCGTTGTTATAGGTGAGGTTGACGTGCCTACTCTTGCGCTATGGACCATACGAGGGGGAGATAGAGACTCGAAGGCTAAACCATAGAAGACTTGTTAGTTGTGTGGTAGTTTTCTATAAATGTAAAAGCTTATATTCTTCTTCAAATGTAAAACTTCTATATTTCATAAAGTTGATTTAGTTGTTGTGAATGAGCAGTTAGTATTTGTGAGCATTTTGTTTATTGCGGTCTAGACAGCGTACTACCGCCGATACCGCGGCGTAGGCTGGGCTTGGACACGTCTCGTATCCGAAAAGCGGGTGCAGGTCGTGACAACTATACTTTATTAACTAGAAGAACTATATTTTATAGATAGAAGAACTATATTTTATTAACTAGATAAGTATTCAAAAAATACTATAATATATTAAATAATTTGGAAGCTACATTTATGGGTTAATAAGTTTTTAGGTAAATTTTTACTATATATATTTGAAATATATAATAATAGAGACTCCAATATATATCTAATGATATTAATAATAATAATGATAAAAATAATTATAATAACCTTTATGTATACAGTACATATTTCCACACATACGGTATAGTAGGTATTAGTAATATAGTAACCATAATAATAGTGATAATAATGACAAATAAATAAAGGGGAAAAAAGGAAAGAAAACATACACAGCTGCTACTCTTCTCTCTATTCGAGAGAGAAAAATTACTAAAGTAGCAAAAATTGGGAGAATATGAAAGGAAGAAGAGAGAGGGAAAAGTAAATCAGAGGGAAGACGAGAGCGGGCGGGGGAGATCGGGACTCACCGGGGTCGACTGATCGGTCGCGGCTCCGACATCGGAGGGGCGGAACTCGGCTGTGGGTCTTGCGATTGTGCAGAGGCCGGGATGGCTTCGCCGCGAGTTTGGTGCTACACTCGGCGGAGTCCTGGGCGGGTGGCGTCAGCCGTTGAGAGGCGAAGGAGACTCCGGTGGTCGGCACTGCTCCGGTACAGCGACTGCCGAGTGCGGTGGCGAAAATTCGAGGCGGGCGGCCACCGGACAGCGACGACGGAGATCGGGAACGGAACGGCCGGCGCGACGGTGCACCTGGGGCGGCGCGATCGCAGAAGAAAGAGGGAGAGGACCGCTGCTGACATGGGGCGGAGAGAGTCTGTGGTGGGTTCGACTCTGGCGTTCACCGGACACGACGGAGGTGAGCGGACTTTCGTTTTCCCCTTTTCCTTTTCATCTGGTGGTGGTGATGATTGTGACGGGGTGGTGATAGCAGTGATGGCGGTGGTAGTTTGGGTCGGCCGCCTGTGACCTGGTGCTGGGTGTCGGAGACGCGGCGGTTGGAAGGTGTGAAGGGTGGTCGGGCGAGCTTCGGTGGCGGTGTTGGCGAGATTTTGGTGGCGGTGGTTGTTTGGGTCGGGTGGTGTCCGCGGTATGGCAGGTCGGTGGCGGTGAAGTCTGAGCTCGGCCGTAGACGAGACGGGGACTGTGTTGTCGCCGCTAGAGGCTGGGCTTGGTGCAGGCGACCAGGATGATGGCGGTGATGGTGGGATTGTCGGGACGCTGTCGGTGTGGCGACATAGAGAGGCTGTGGTGCTGGGCAGACGTGGGTTGTGTGATTATTGTCGTCGTGTCCGGGGTGTCGGATACGATGTGGACGGCTGTACGAGACTGGAATAAGATTTTTGGTGGTCACAGACACGATGCACGATGTGGTTGTAGAATTTATAGAGAAGAGCAAATGAGCCTCTCCTTATGTAGGGGGTGGTGCTCCGATTTGGATAAGGACTCGGACGAGTTTAAACTCCCGATGGATAATTCCATCATTAGTTCAAATCGATTTGAAACACTCGACCCAATCCAATCCGATTCGATCTATATAATTCATATTTAAATTTAAAAGCTTTTTTTAAATCAACTACAGTAAAATCTTTTCTAAAATAATTTTTCATGAATAACTAAATTTTAAATATCACAAAATTCCAATTTCATTTTCGGAATAATAAAATAGTTATATTTATTAATTTCGAAAAGCAATATTCTATATATGAATTAAATTTGTGTAGCTCGCATAAATCTAAAATATTTATATAAAACTTGCTTTCTCAATTACCAATAACTTAAATAGCCTTTTTTTAAAATAAATAAATAACCTTGGAAATTACTTAATACGATGCTTTCTGCAAATAAAATAAATAATAAACAACTGAATAAGGATATTTATTAGCTATTATCCGAAAGCTATATTTCTATATAAAAATAAAACTTTTTTCTCAAAAATATGTACCTCGCACATATTCGCACTAGACGAGCCATACGAAAATACAAATTCATACGCGATGTTCAATACGACAAATTCGTACGCGATGTATACATACGAAGTACAAAGATCAGTACCAAATTATTTATAAAAAAAATCATAGTAGAAATTTAAGGGGGTTTTATATCCTACCCAACTTAAAAGAATTTCGTCTTCAAAATTTATGAGTAGCTAGGGTAGGTAGGGTCGAAGGGGAAGAAAGAGTTTTAATCTCTTCAGAAAATTTTAAAGTAGGGTAGGAAGATGAAATTTAGTCTTTATGACCTGAAAGTCGTATCATAAAAATAGAGTACAAGGTAACGTGTTTTAGTGGGACATGATATACCAACATGAAGCTGAGCTCGTCTAGGTCTTGCATATGAAATTTGTTGGAAGGAAAAGTCTAGTGTTGTGCTCCAAATATTAAAGTCACTATAGGGAACACCAAATGATCAAAATAGAAAGTGGGTTCTCATAAGGTAATAAATAATGCACAAAAGTAAAAAAAGTTAAAGCACGCAATAAGGATAATTTAGGAATTCTTGTAGATCAAAGTGAAAGAAGCTAGGGACAAGGTTTCTACAGAGAAGATTGTCTCTTAGATAAGGGTATGGTCAAGGGAATAATTCTAATCATTTCTAAGTTTCAACAATTAGATGGTCGCGATAAAAGATCTAGATTTGAGGGAAGGTCGAGTAAGTCAATATGAAGTTATAGCCACATAGTTTGGTCGATGACTAACTACACTTGTGTACAACTATCATGGTCATGAGTAATATTAATATGGACTACTTATGTCTATCTTGGTTGCCTATCAATATAAGATTCTAAATCCATATATTTGAGTTCCTCAAAATTTTCTCAAAATAATCTACCATAATGTCTAACTCGTCTAAATTGTCAAACATAGTCATAACTTAAAACTTTCTAATAAACCTCAAGAGAAACTCTTAGCTTATAAGTTCAAATTTAAACTCAAAATTTTTATGCACTTATCAACCATAATCCTATGATGTACGATTTTTATCAATTTGATTTCATAATTCACACATGCTTTCAAAATCAAAATTCATTCCTTCAATTTTTTTACCACATTTTTTTTTGATATCCAATATCGAAACCTTAAACTCAAAATCTACAAAAATTATAAATCATAAATCATAGGGCACAACTTGAAATTTAAATTTTTCCTTCAAAGTTTATTTCATATCTTCCAAAATACTTTAAACCAAAATTTTGCTATCATCTCTTTAAACTTAAAATTTAATAAACTTATAAATCGTACTTCGTACGACTCAATTTAAAACCTTTAGCTCTTCTCTTTTTTTTTTCTCCAACTAAACTTCCACATTCTCTAGTCGTCAACAAACTCATAACTTTATAATTTAAACTCTTTAATAAATCTCGAGATAAACTTTAGCATATTACAATCCAAACTTAAACTTAACCGTAAATCATTAGTCACAATTTAAAACTTTTAAGATATTTCTCAAATTGATTTCATATCCTAATAAATCATAACTATTTCACAATCTCAATATCATAATTCAAAATTTTGTTTTCTCAATCCTTTATAGAATCTATCAATCCTCTATTAGTATCAAAATAAATTTTATCTCTATCTCTACTACCAAACTTAGAAGTAACTAATCCTTAAGATTACTAATGCCTTTATAAGGCAAATAAGACCTCAATGCATACTAATTGTCAATGTAATCCATGTATTTGACCTAGGAGCATATACTAGTCAACTTACTAACTGCCACTAAGCACAAGAAATAAGGTTTTACGGTAGAAAGGGATCAAGCAAGAGGCAAATCATGGAAGGCAAACGAGATTTTGAAACTTGAAGGTCAAGGAAGGAGATCAAGTATGTGGATGAGATCCTAAACTCTATTCCTATGTACAGGCTCACATCGGTACAGAAATGTAACCGTAGTGATGAAATGACCTGCATGGGCCACCACAAAAACATGTAATGCCCAAGTCCCAAAATACTTAGGACTAAGTACGTTGTCATGCCAGCTGTATACATACGAAGTATACTCCAATATATGAAACCATCGTATGTATACATAAGCTATAAAATACAGTAAACCACGACACTAATCTTATCCATAAATAAGAAGAAAGAATATATAAATCAACTCATGAATTTTCATGTATACAATCGTTGGGCGGAAACAAATCTACTACCGACTAAAAAAGAGAAATACATGATAACGAAATTTTGTCGAGCGATACGAAGACGATCCAAGTGTAATCATTCTCGAAAGAAGAAAGAAAAACATGGCCTTGGCTAGAGCACCTGCAAAAACCACAAGACACACCTGAAGAATTCACCAGGTCCTCAGAAGGACGTAACAAGATACAATAAACAACATGCCATATAAATACTGAATATAAAATATGCCATAAATAAAGGTAAGTGACAAGACATTAATGAGTTAACCTAACCGTACTAAAGTGAACATGCAGTTGAGAAACAATCCTTTCGACGCATGAGCCCTGGTTGTTAATTAGATTGGCATAGTCCCCATATAGGGCACCAGTGGCCTACGTCCGTAACGTCCGAAGATCGTCAAAGGGCATCATGTGCAAAGGGGTACGTCCATAACGCTCTGGGAAACGTCAGAGGGCTCTTGGAGCCTACGTCTCCGGAGGAGCGCACAGGTAAGCAGGGAAGTGCAAAGAAGCCCATACGTCAGGTATTGTTCTCCCCACCCAATGTACCTGTCACGTCGCATCCGCGATCATGTACCTCTACTAACTGCTAAGTCTCCTAACATTCCTCTATTAGCAGTTAGCCCTAACGCATGCGTACGGGTGGTCAGCCAACACGCAAGGACCTCTACATGCTACTCATCTCACACATACTGGTACAACTGTGTCGAGGTATATGCGATACACTACAAACGGTACTCCCTTATCCTAAGTCCATATACAATCAAAGGATAATAAGTAAAGTAATGCTACTAACACTGAATAGGCAGTAATCATAAACTGTAAATAATGGTACAACTAGAAATAAATGAACAATGATATGCAAATAACTAAAATGCAGACTTAAATATAAACAGTAAATTATGGCAAGGTATCTTGCCTGGTGTTTGCGCGGTGTTCTAACATGTACCGAATAGTCCAATAGCCATGTTTGATGTGTAGAGGTCTGAAGTTGCGAAAAAATAGGATAATGGAATTAGTTACGATTAAGGTTGACAGATAGTGAGAATTTACGGAGAAAAATATTTATACCCTTTTTATAAAATATTCATACTACTTGAAAATATCTTTTTATTAGCAAAAATAATTTTAATATCTATTTGAAAATAATCTATATATATCACAATTTTAGGAAACTATGTTTTTATTAGTCAATTATACGTCTAGATAGATAATTGAAGAAAACAACAAAAAATCATTTTTAAGCTAAATTCTAAGTTCGTACATCAATTTATAGATAGAAGAACTATATTTTATTAACTAAATAAGTATTCAAAAAAATACTATAATACATTAAATAATTTGGAAGCTACATTTATGGTTAACAAGTTTTTAGGTAAATATTTACTATATATATTTGAAATATATAATAACAGAGATTCCAATATATATCTAATGATATTAATAATAATAATGATAAAAAATAATTATAATAACCTTTATGTATACAATACATATTTCCACACATACGGTATAGTAGGTATTAATAATATAGCAACCATAATAATAGTAATAATAATGACAAATAAAGAAAGGGGAAAAAGGAAAGAAAACATACACAGCTGCTACTCTCCTCTCTATTCGAGAGAGAAAAATTACTAAAGTAGTAAAAATTGGGAGAATCTGAAAGAAAGAAGAGAGAGGAAAAAGGAAATCAGAGGGAAGATGAGAGCGGGCGGGGGAGATCGGGACTCACCGGGGTCGACTGATCGGTCGCGGCTCAGGCATCGGAGGGGCGGCACTCGGCCGTGGGTCTTGCGATTGTGCGGAGGCCGGGATGGCTTTGCCGCGAGTTTGGTGCTACACTCGGCGGAGTCCGGGGCAGTGGCGTCAGCCGTCGGGAGACGAAGGAGACTCTGGTGGTGGGTGTTGCTCCGGTGGCAGAAATTCGAGGTGGGCGGCCACCGGACGGCGACACAGGCGTGCTCCTGACGGCGACGATGGAGATCGGGGATAGAACGGCCGACGCGGCAGTGCACCAGGGGCGGCACGGTCGCAGAAGAAAGAGGGTGAGGACCGCTGCTGACATGGGGCGGAGAGAGTCTGCGGTGGGTTCAGCTCTGGCGTTCATCGAACGCGACGGAGGTGAGCGTACTTTTGTTTTCCCCTTTTCCTTTTCATCTGGTGGTGGTGATGATTGTGACGTGGTGGTGATAGCAGTGATGGCGGTGGTGGTTTGGGTCGGTCGTCTGTGACCTGGTGCTGGTTGTCGGAGATGCGGTGGTTGGAAGGTGTGAAGGTTGGTCGGGCGAGCTTCGATGGTGGTGTTGGTGAGATTTGGGTGGCGGTGGTTGTTTGGGTCGGGCGGTGTCCGCGGTATGGCAGATCGGTGGCGGTGAAGTCTGAGTTCGACCGTAGACGAGACGGGGACTGTGTTGTCGCCGCTAGAGGCTGGGCTTGGTGCAGGCGGCCAGGATGATGGCGGTGATGGTGGGGTTGTCGGGACGCTGTCGGTGTGGCGACAGAGAGTGGCTGTGGTGCTGGGCAGATGTGGGTTGTGTGATTACTATCGTCGTATCCGGGGTGTCACACACGACGTGGATGGCTGTACGAGACTGGACTAAGATTTTTGGTAGTCACAGACACGATGCACGATGTGGTTGTAGAATTTATGGAGAAGAGCAAATGAGCCTCTCCTTATATAGGGGGTGGTACTCCAATTTGGATAAGGACTCGGACGAGTTTAAACTCCCGATGGATAATTCCATCTTTAGTTCAAATTGATTTGAAACACTCGACCCAATCCAATCCGATTCGATCTATATAATTCATATTTAAATTTAAAAGCTTGTTTTAAATCAACTACAGTAAAATCTTTTCTAAAATAACTTTTCATGAATAACTAAATGTTAAATATCATAAAATTCCAATTTCATTTTCAAAATAATAAAATAGTTATATTTATTAATTTCAAAAATTAATGTTCTATATATGAAATAAATTCGTGTAGCTCGCATAAATCTAAAATAATTATATAAAACTTACTTTCTCAATTACCAATAACTTAAATAGCCTTTTTTTAAAATAAATAAATAACCTTGGAAATTACTTAATACGATGCTTTCTTCAAATAAAATAAATAATAAATAACTAAATAAGGATATTTATCAGCTATTATTCGAAAGCTATATTTCTATAAAAATAAAACATTTTTTTCTCAAAAATATGTACCTCGCACATATTCGCACTCGACGAGCCATACGAAAGTGCGAATTCATACGCGACGTTCAATACGACAAATTCGTACGCGACGTATACATACGAAGTACAAAGATCAGTACCAAATTATTTTTAAAAAAATTATAGTAGAAATTTAAGGGGGTTTTACACTAACCGCCGTGCAACCTGCAGCGCTAACCGTCACGCAACCTGGCAGCACCAACAGGTGCGCCATCTGGCCGCGCGAACGGCTGCGCAACGAGCTCAACTTAAGCGCACTATGCGCCTAACGATGATGCTGATGTGCTAAGTGCAAAGTACGCCAACAAAATACCATATTACGCCTCATGAGCCCATGAGTCCGAGTCTGAGTCTGAGTCGCTAAGTCCCTACGGGGCTTAGCTCCAATGGAATAAATTTCAAGAGCAAAAAGCATGAATGGTTCATTGTTGATTTGGCCATTTTTCCCACTAGAAAATACCCCCACATGGTCCATCCATGTGCACCTTCACACCACTTGTGCATCTCTAAACAAGCATTGCTTATATATAGAGATACACTTCCTTTGGCCTAGCCGATGTGGGAGTAAAATTTTCAATGCAAAGGCCAAAAACCAACAATTACAATAGAGGAAATCGAGGCGGTGATTAAAAAGGCAGACCCAAATAAAGCTCTGTGGCCTGATGGGCAACTCGACATTCTACAAACAGCATTAGGGCCAACTAAAGTTTCAGGTATTCCTGGTAGTGCATGATTTTTTTTACGCATGGTCGTCTATTAAAGGAGTTGAATCACACGTTCCCGACTCTAGTTCCGAAGATAGAAGGAGCTATGGCATTGGGCGATTTTCGACCGATTGTATGTTACAACTTTTTATATTATTATTACCCATATTATGTGTGACTGGATACATGCAATTTTACAGGAACCGATCTCTATTAAGCAGACTGCATTTATCAAAGGACGCTCTATTGCTGAAAATTGTCTGTTAGCTCACTAACTAATTCGGGAGTTCAACAAACCGGGATGGAGGAATGGCTGCATCAAACTCGATTTATGCAAGGCCTATGATATGGTGAATAGGGAATTTGTATGCGAGATCCTTCGTAGTATGGGCTTCGCAGACTGGTGGGTGGCCAGAGTTAGAGAATGCACCACCTCGTCGACGTTCTCGATTCTGATCCAAGGACGACCGCACGAGTTCTTCAGAAGTAATAGAGGGTTGCATTAGGGGGACCCCCTTTCCTCTTACTTGTTTACCATAGTTATGGAATACTACAAATGCCTTATGGATATCGCTGTCCAATGGGGTCAGATTATGCCTCTCTACCGACAGGTTTCTTTAGTAGTATCTCACCTTATCTATGCAGATGATTTGTTGGTCTTCATTGAACCCTCCGAAAGATCCATAGCGGTGTTAAATGACACTCTGGAGGAGTTCAGATGAATCTCTGGTTTGCTGCTAAATAGAGAGAAGAGTCAGGTGTACTTTAATAGGACCTGCCCTAACAAAGAAGCCTGGTCGGCGCAACTTCAGATCGAGATGGGACAGTTACCCATGAAGTATCTTGGACTCCCATTATCAGTTACATATGCTCGGGATGCTGATTGCCAAGGACTTGTACAGTATGTCCACCACAGACTTGAGGGTTGGCAGTCACAACTCTTATCGTTCGGGGGAAGGATAGAACTCATCCGCTCGGTAATCTTTGCAATTACCATATACTGGCTCCAAACAATATAGATACCGGAAGCGACTATCAAGAAGATAGAGGGAATGTGTGCCAACTTTATCTGGAGAGGAGGCTTGCACTTGACACCATGGGGAGAGCTGTGTCGGAAGACGGACGAGGGTGGAGTTGGCTTGCGATCCTTGCAAGTACTTTGTGAGGTAGCAATATACAAACTGACCTGGAACTTCTTAGATGGCAAATCCCTCTGGACGCAGTGGACACCTAACAGGTATCTTCGGGACACGAACTTTTGGGTACAACAAATTGATAACTACTTCTCTGTAACAATAAAGCATATATTATGTGTTCGTCCGACACTCAAGAAAAACATCAGCGGGTATTTCATGACGGGAAAACAACTAGTTTGTGGTTGGACGCCTGGTTAGAGCACCAGAGTTTGGTGGACCGGTTGGGCTGGCCATCATTTGAATTGATCGGAAGCTACGAACCGGTTAGTGTGCTTATTCGTGATGGGCAATGGGATAACAGTGCTCGATCAGTTGATCAGTGGTTTGCTTTTAATATCGGGGCTGTGCAGATTAATAGAGAAGGGAACTCGGACCAGTAGGCTTGGGGGGATGCCACCAATGAGGAGTTTGATAGCAGGAAAGTATATGAGCTGCTATGGCCACAATTTCAGAAAGTTACACGGGCAGATGTGGTGTAGGCCAAGGGGCCGGCTGTCAAGATGAAGTTGTGAGCGTAAAAAGCCATACGCGACAGGCTGCTCACAAGAGACAGACTAGTCCCCTTTGGAATTCAAGTGGGAAGTGCAGAATGCGTTTTATACGGACGTGAAAATGAGATGCGGGATCATATGTTTTTTTAATGTACCACAATAGGATACATATGGAAATTGCTTAGTAGCGAGCTGGGAATCAGATATGATGAAAGTGACGGGCTCCAAACCATAGTTGATGGGGGTGTCTATGTTAAGGAATCAGGGACAAGAGAAGTACAGAAAGGCTAGAATACGGCTTCCCTCTGTCGTATGGCATGTGTGGCAGAAAAGGAACATGAGGACATTTGATGGGAAAGCCCTCTTTATTGTGGGTGTTATCAACACCATCAAATGAGATATTAGTTGTTTGGCTAGTTAGATGGAAAATTGTGTTAACAGAGAGGACTAGGTGTCCCTGATATATAAGCTGTACTCATATATTATCTAATAAAATTACCCTTTTGCTTCAAAAATTATATATATATATATATATATATATATTTTTTTTGAAGCAATGGGTAATATATATATATATATATATATATATATATATATATATATATATATATATATATATATATATATATATAGGGTCGTTCTACAATACATCCGCTGGAAATGGATGTATCGATACATCCGAAATCTGGACCGTTGGATGTTGATCCAATGGTTCGGATTGAATAATAGTGTAGAAACATCATTTAATGCTGATTTAGACTTTTGACCTGTTGGTAACTTGCTTTAGCGGGTCATTCTTCACTTTAATTTTTTCAATGAACACCCTAAATTAATTCATATTTACTCTCTCAAAAGTCTATCCAATTTAATATTTCGTATTATATTTTTTTTGGTTACAGGCCGTCGTGGTGGTGGTGTTGGTGGTTGTGGTGGAAAGAGAAACAGAGATGAAGATGGAAATAAGAATCGGTCCGGATCGCGTCAAACGTCGTCGAGCCCTCCTAGAACAACGAAGAGTACCAGCTGCGCCGTGAAGAATCGGTTCGCTTCGCGTTGGACATAGTCGAAACCTCCTCGAACAAGAAGTATTAGCGGCGCCGCTCTAATTTTACTGTCCATGCCATTGTCAGAAATCTTATTTTTCATCTAATAATTTAATATTTTGTTAATAAAGCTACATGTCACGGTGGTGGTTGTGAACTGAGGAAAACCTGCTTCTGAGGTCGGGCGGATCATCTTGTCACATATTTTTAAAAAAAATCTGTATTGATCGGACGAATTTTTTTTACTTTTCTAATGATAATATTTTCGAAGAGAATATTTTATTTGGACGGTGAACGGCCATTCTCTTTGCTTTTAACACGGAGAATGGCCATTCTCTTTGCTTTTAACACGGCGAATGGACGGAGAATGGCCATTCTCTTTGCTTTTAACACGGCGAATGGACGGAGAATGGCCATTCTCTTTGCTTTCTACACGGCGAATGGACGGAGAATGGCTGTTCTCTTTGTTTTTAACACGGAGAATGGCCATGCTCAAGGAGAATGGCCATTCTCCGTTACTTTAACATGGAGAATGGCCATTCTCCGTTCTTTGAAAACGGAGAACGGACACTCTCTGTGCTTTTAACAAAGTATGGTACATTTAGGACTGGAAATGTTCAAGTATCTCATATTTTTTTCACCAAATATTTACAGTATTTTTAATATCATTTACCATAGTACATTATTTTATATTAAATCATTTTCAAGATAATCCGAATATCATTTTATCAGGCTTCCACTGTATGGCTGAACAAAATTTCTTGCGAATGTTTGAATATAATTAACCTACTATCAAAGAGAATTTTTCTTACATTACATTATGCCTTACACTGGCATCGACTTCATACTGATGGCATCGATGTACTGATGGCAATAACAAAGGATGAACATGCAGGATTACAATTATGTTTCCACAATAACAAGGGATGAACATGCATGATTACAATTTTGCTTCAGCAATAACAAGGGATGAACATGCACTGGCATCGAATTCATACTGATGGCATCGATGTAATGATTTTTTACAGAAAGCAAAACACATTACAATCAAATAAAGTTTCAGTGATCCCAGGAATGCATCCGTAATGAGGCCACCTGTAAACCCTAGCAATGCACCCAGGACTCACGAAATCTGTGATGGGCATCTGCAAATTAAAGGAATACACCAAAATATCAATATTATCTATCAAGGCCAACTGCCAACCAAATAAACGCTTCAACCAAAAAATCATAATCAAATTAAGTATACTTCATTCCAAGTCCAATAAACTGCATAATTCACGTTACAGTAATCTGTCCAATCCACGTTAGTAATTCAACATAGAACCTGCATAATTCACAATACAATAATCCAAATAAATATCAGACCTACTCTAAATTCAAGACCATATTACATTTTCAAAATAAATTACGAACTATGCACTGAGTACAAGCGAAAAGTTTAGTCTTACAATATTTCAAACACAAAATTTAGTTTGTCCGCCATGACCAACAAATATTCAGAACAATATTACAAGTCAAATATTACTTCCACATTGAAATAAGAGACATTCAAAACTCAAAAGATGAATCTTCATAGACGTCTCCATCTTCTTCTTCTTGTTTCTTTTTTTTTCCTACTTCTTCTTTCTCAAAATATCCTTCACCTACACCTTGAGGGACGGATGAAGAAAAATTATAGTCAGTATTGACTCACTTTATAGGTAGAAATGACATCCAGAAACATAAATAGAAGTATCAAAGTGATGGCTAGCATTAAAGTGTCAATGTGCACAGTCTATATTTTTACATAAGATTTTGGGCTAGCCCCATTTACCTTCTTCACGAGGGAAGGAAAATCTTATTCTTGGTCAGCAAATTCAACCTCTATCTGGTTAATCTTATCCAGAATCAATTTCTGGTTGTCGGATATAGTCTTCATCTCTTTGAAGACATTCTCAAAGTTTGCAGCAACAAAATTGTATAGATCATCAACCCTGTCCTTAGTATTTTTGATTCCATAAGTTGATGGTTTTCCAGATGTTGATGGTTTGCTTGCAGCTGCTGCCCGTTTTCCAAACATTCGAGTGAAGGTTAGTTTTCTCATGGGGCCTTTGTTTTTAATATAAACATCCCCTGCTAAGCTTGGGACAGAATGTTTATTAGCCATCGAGCATACAAATCCTCCGAAAGGGAGAGCTGTCCTTGCAGTTGGTTTTCCCATGAGATGCATCATTCTACTGAACATGTAGGAACCTATATCCATCCTTTTTTTCTTCCCCATATAATAAAGAAATTTTACTCTCTCGGGATGGATGGAAAACTCATGTCCAGTAGGGTTGAGTGTTTGAGATACGTAGGCATGCAACAATTTATACAAAGTTTTTAATTGATCTTTGTATACATTTTGAGGGGTCTTGGCACCCATTGAAACACCTGTAATCTCATGAATTGCATCCGTCATGGAAATATTATCAATATCTTTATATCAAACTCAGAAACTGGATCAAATCCATAAAATTCGTTGACGACAGCAGCATTTACCCTAATCAGTTTCCCTCTCAGAAACACCAGTGGTTGATCCTCTTCTTTTTCTTTAATTTCAGCCGGAAGATTTGAGTAAAATTCTCTTACTATTGTTTGGGAGATTTTCTCAAGACAGGATTTGTTCAGTTTCTCCAATTGATAGAATTTCAATATATCCAGGAAAGCTTCGTCTTCGACATCATCCATCTTAATTGATCTTTCAGGCATAACAGCCTTTTTCTTGAAATATTTAATGTATATCTTCTTAGTTTTAGAGTCTTTAAATTTTTTTACCTCCTCTCCAGCCTGGGACTTATCTGATGATTGCTCTTCCTCTTCATTTTCCTCTTCTGATGAGAATTCAAAATCCACAGAGTACGCTGATGACTCTGTATCCGTTGCCACCTTAGCCTTCGCTTGAGTACGCCTTCGATCTTCATAAGTTGAGTCTTCCGACGACTCTGTATCGAAGATAGATTTTCTGGTCTTTGTCGAGCAATGAGTGTTTTTAGCCTTTTTTGCACGTGGCTTGGCTGCCGCCTCCGCTTTCATCGTCGCTGCCACCACCGCTGCTTCCGCCGCTGCTTCCGCCGCTGCCCTTTCGGCCTCTGTCCTAGCGACCATAATCTTGGTTTTTGCCGCCCTTGCAAGTTCTGCCCTTCGGGCCTGTATCGCATCCCTTCGTGGATCCTTCCCCTTCGGCGACGGTCGTTGTTTCTTCGGCGGCATTTTGATTAGAAGAGGGTTTGGGAGAGGGTTTGGGAGAAGGAAGAGGGTTTGAGAGAAGAAGAGGGAAAGTTCGACCGTCTTATATGACCTTGGGAAGTGGAAAAAATTAGAATAGTTTTGAGTCTTAAATTAAATTTATTACTATTATTACTAGTATAAGACGGTCGAATTTATTACTATTAAATTTAAAAAACTACTTTCCAAAATTAAATTTATTACTATTATTACTAGTATATATCCATGTGAAATCACTACATAAACCTTTGGGATTTTGAGACCTTAATTTTAAAAAATTCTTTTCCAAAATTAAATTTATTACTAGTATATATCCACGTGTTCCGTATAAATTATTGAAAAATTTGACAGAAAAAAACGTGGTGGAAACATATTTATTTAAAAAAATTTGACAACATATTTAAGAATGTGAAGTTTAAGACTCAATATTTCCATTTTACGAATATTTGATTAAATTTTTGAAAATAAGAAGACTATGTACTTGAAAAGAGTAAAATTGAAACACTCAATGTTGTCCTCTATTTTACTTTGTAATCATATTTAAGATGGATTTGACGGCAAGATTGACGCTGGCAGCATAATCAATTCTATGACGTAACAAGTCATTGATGGGGATTTCGTCGCTGATATATTGATTTGACGTAAAAAGATTTGTTAATTATAAAGAGCAATGCTATAGTTAGCAAATGGGTGTAAGTTGTAAGAAGGTTGTAAAAGTTTGATTGTAGCCGAAACCAAATTGAGTTAACAAAATATTATATTTCATTAAATCCCAACTTCGTCGCCGGAACATTCTCCAGAGAAGTATACAAGAGGAGGACAAAAAACTGTAAAACACGAAAAAAAAGGGTCTAGCCCTCACTGGCCTCCCGGAGGATCTCCGCAAAGTCCTGCAGGGTGCGCACACCCGCCCTATGGCACAGGCGGCGAAACGCTTCCCTCTTCTCCAGAGAATCCCGTTCCTCCGGAGTGATCGGCAACAGGTCAAAGTTTGGCGCCGGATGAAGAGGTCGAGCGATGACCTCCAGTGACAACCCGCAGGCGGTCAGAAAGTTCGCAGCCGCTGCCAGCCAGTCATGGGCCGGAGGCGGCGCAGAGGGTGCTCCATGCGAAGGGGCTCGGCGACGACTGGAAGAAGGCTCTGGCAATGGTTCCCAACCAGATGATCTTTTTGGAGCCATGTTAAATGTGCAACCTACTCAGATGAATGGGGACCCCTATGTATATATATACACGTTCCTAACCGACTCTTCCTATTCCTTATTGGAAGTTGGGATATAATGTTAAAGTTACAACCAAATGCTTACAACACTCTTACAACCTTCACCCATTGCTGACATGTGGGCCATGTCATCAATGGGTGAAGGTTGTAAGAGTGTTGTAAGCAAGCATTTGGTAGTAGACTATAAGAGACATTATTGATGTCTTATTCCAGGCTTAGTTGGTTGTGCTGTTTGGCTTTTACATGGAAGGCCTAGGTTCGAGTCTGGTGTTTGGGTTCTGTAGAATTTTTCTATTGTTAACATTTTTTTGGTGCTATTATATGCTTTTAACTTAGTATGGAACAATTTTTGGGACTGTTAATGGCCATTCTCCGTTCCTCTAACACGGAGAATGGTACATTTAGGACGGATGTAGGACGGAGAATTGTACATTTAGGACGTCGAATGGTACATTTAGGACGGAGAATGGTACGTTTAGGAATGTTCTGTAGGGTTGTAAATTTTAAATAGTTTGGCTGTTTAGTTTTGTTTTGAATCTATATAAATTGGTTTTGAAGGCTCGTGAAGATGAATTAGTTTGGCTGTTTGGTTGTTAATGGTCATTCTTCGTTCCTCTAACACGGAGAATTGTACATTTAGGACGGCGAATGGTACATTAGGACGGAGAATGATAGATGTAGGACGGAGAATGATAGATGTCGGACGGAGAATGGTCCATATAGGACGGAGAATGGTACATTTAGGACTGTTGTGTAGGGTTGTGAATTTTAAATAGTTTGGCTGTTTAGTTTTGTTTAAATCTATATAAATTGGTTTTGAAGGCTATGAATTAGTTTGGCTGTTTGGCTGTTAATGGCCATTCTCCGTTCCTCTAACACGGAGAATGGTATATTTAGGACGGAGAATTGTACATTTAGGACGGCGAATGGTACATTAGGACGGAGAATGCGGAAAGTTGGACGGAGAATGATACATGTAGGACGGAGAATGGTCCATATAGGACGGAGAATTCATTTTGAATAAGGTAAAATCTGTGTTGGGAAATGGCAAAATCTCTTGGATATGATTACACTGAGATGTTGTATTAATAGTAAAATCTGTGTTGGGAAATGTCGAAATCTCAGAAGTGAGCCGTCTTCGGCGTCATTATATCACAGTCCATTTTATTTATAAAAAAAATAATCATGTTAAAAATTAGTATTGACAAAAGTAAAACTTGCTCAAACTGGAGAATCGAACTCATAAAAAATATCTTGTATGTAGACTAGTGAAAAATATATACTCCTCCGTCCCAAAAATATAGTCTCACTTTCCTTTTTGGTTTGTCCCATATTATAGCCCATTTCTTTTTATATAATGGATGTTTGTGGAGTAATTTACAAATTTAGCCTTATTTAAACTGCAATTATATCAAGATAAACTCTACAATTCTCTATGCATTTAAGAGTTGTATTTTGAAAATATACTTGAGCTCTAATGATGGATACTGAAAAGACACTTTAGTTTATATTGCCTCCAAAATTCAAACTAAAATTTGCCAAAATATTGTCTCCAAAGTTTAATGGTATTCATTAACCCAATTAGAGATCACAATAAGTACAAAAGCAAAATTCGAAATATCTATAAGGGGCATATTGGAGAGATTTTGTTTTGTTGGACATATTAATTGGATTTCTTAATCTTCGTGAAAATAAAAATAGGACTATATTTTTGGGACGGAGGGAGTATAAAGAAATGCATGCATGCATGCTAGTGTTTTCACCATTAACCCCAGTAATGATAGATCGTATCTAATTCATTATACCACTCGTACACAGGTTCTCCTGGTACTGGGATTACATTATCAAAGGGGTTTTTAAACGTCTGAATTGAATAACAAATTTTCCAAAGTTCGTCGTCGAAGATCACGTTGAAGCACCCACGTATGTCGAGCAGGCGAAGACCCTTGCAGTTGCATATGATAGATCGCAGCGTGTCTCCATTGAACATGCCGAATCCCATATATAGGTGCTCGAGACGCGGCATCGAATCAGCCACGGCCTTTCCCTCTGCCTCATTTTTGTGTCCAGCACGAACATGTTCCTGAGCATGAAATCCGGAGGGGGCATGTTCCTACTCAGCTTGACCAGACGGCGGCAATAATTTCCAACGGAAATTATTCCAGTCGACGTGATGTAGAGACAGTAGCTAATGTCGAGTTCTTCCAGCACAGGAAGAAACTCCAAGTGTCTCACGAAAGTTCATCACTCACGTCGCACTTCGGAATGTGCAGAACCCTTAGAAATTTTCCACTGTATTATAAAAATGGGAAACATCAATAGAAATTAACAAAAGTATACGTAAAATTTTGTAATAGAAAAAATAAAGTATTAGAATAAGACCAAATAAAATTTTGCACTGGCCTTAAACATGCAAAAGAGAAGGCTGCTTCGTCGAGCTTGTACGCGGAGAGGGACCCTAGATGTCCCTCACTGCGAGCCACGAGCTTCATTACGGTCAAACTAATCTCAGCGGTTTTCTGGGTCCTCCGGCACCACTGTACCAAGTCGACGTTGGACCAATAGTCTAAGGGACCGTTGAGCGCCTTCCACCACGAACGGCAAACTGGGGCCACGTTCCACATTACCTCGTCCGCCGGCATCCCCGACAGTACCAGTATCATCGAGAGAATCTCGGTAGGGATGACGGCCCATCCGCTGCAGTTGATCTTGCTCCTCTCCATTGCGACTGTTCTTCTTCTTCTTTCCTTTGTTTCTCTCTAGTCGGATGGGTTTTCTTCTTTGGAAAAGGCTATTTAACCCTCGTTTACGCGGGTGTATGTAACCCGCTCGTGGAGGGGTATGTCCGAACAAGTCACGAATCTATTGGGAAATAACGGTAATGCCACTGTATTAATATTAGCAATTAGTCGTTTGGGCTCCCAACATATTTGGGTGATGCCATCTCCCATTATGTGGCATCTGACATGGCAGATGACATAACAGCTGACATGGCAAATTTTAACCCCAAAAATTAATTATCCAAAATTTTTTAATATTAATGTTAATGTCAATATTAATATTAATGTTAATGCTAATGCCAATATTAATGTTAATATTAATGTTAATATTAATCAATGTTAATTTAATATTAAATTATTTATTTACTATTAATGTTCATTTTAATATTAATTTTATTGTTAAATTTTGCCATGTCAGCTGTCATGTTAGCAACCATGTCATATGCCACATAATGGAAGATGGTATCACCCAAATTTTTTGGAAGCAAATAGCATTTTTGTAATATTAGTTTTAATTATATTGTAAATTTTAAATTAACAGAAAAGCCAATGTAGATTAATATTAATGCTCTGAATAGCCTAACTCATCATGCCAATTGGCTACAACGCTCATGATCTCTCTAGCTCACAAAGGAGTACATTGTTCCATACATTATGCCTCTTTATAGCCAACAAGTAGTCTTCGCTGAACATCTCGCAAGTCCGAACGCCAATGTGGTAGCTCCTCTTGAACGCTAAGGACTCCATGCATCTGGAAGTCCAAGCCGAGCCCCGCCTCGAGCTGAACCTATCCTGAACTTGTCCACCACCGTGTCCCTGCGGCAGATACAGTTAGACATAATGTTAACATAAACATTGTGATCGTGCTCATCTATGTCCCATTTCGCCTAGCCTGCAAGGTTAGAACTTTACATAAGAAATCATATCATTTCACTCAACCAACCAACCGTAAACTTAAACATATGCATAAGGGTGGCAGGCCCTGCGCCTGCACCTAGCGCTAATCTCAGCCCACCGGCCCTATCTATATGAAGGTCACGGTGTTTCTGTCACAACCCGCACCCTGATTAGGGGCACGGGTACGTGGTTACGTCCACCCTGATTAGGGGCACGAGTACGTGGTTACGCCCTATCTATATGAAGGTCACGGTATTTCTGTCACGACCCGCACCCTGATTAGGGGCACGAGTATGTGGTTACGTGGTTACGTCCAGCCTCGAGCCGAACCTATCCTGAACTTGTCCACCACCGTGTCTCTGCGGTAGATACAGTTAGACATAATGTTAACATAAATATTGTGATCGTGCTCATCTATGTCCCATTTCGCCTAGCCTGCAAGGTTAGAACTTTACATAAGAAATTATATCATTTCACTCAACCAACCAACCGTAAACTTAAACATATGCATAAGGGTGGCAGGCCCTGCGCCTGCACCCAGCGCTAATCTCAGCCCACCGGCCCTATCTATATGAAGGTCACGGTGTTTCTGTCACAACCCGCACCCTGATTAGGGGCACGAGTACGTGGTTACGTCCACCCTGATTAGGGGCACGAGTACGTGGTTACGCCCTATCTATATGAAGGTCACGGTGTTTCTGTCACGACCCGCACCCTGATTAGGGGCACGAGTATGTGGTTACGTGGTTACGTCCAGCCTCGAGCCGAACCTATCCTGAACTTGTCCACCACCGTGTCCCTGCGGCAGATACAGTTAGACATAATCTTAACATAAACATTGTGATCGTGCTCATCTATGTCCCATTTCGCCTAGCCTGCAAGGTTAGAACTTTACATAAAAAATCATATCATTTCACTCAACCAACCAACCGTAAACTTAAACATATGCATAAGGGTGGCAGGCCCTGCGCCTGCACCCAGCGCTAATCTCAGCCCACCGGCCCTATCTATATGAAGGTCACGGTGTTTCTGTCACGACCCGTACCCTGATTAGGGGCACGAGTACGTGGTCAACGGTATCCTGTCAGAAAAATGAGCAAGTACAAACACCAACAGAAGTTCCATATGAATTGACAAATACTATAAGAGACATTATAATGAAATATAAGACAAAGATATAGGCGACTTGGAAACCATTTGAAGCCGAGTTACAACCCTTGGACCAATAAATGTAAAACGTGATTTGAATTATTAGAGCGATATGTGATCTGCTAGGGAGTCATGGTGCTCCCTGAACTGTAGCCGGTGCACCTCTCTCCACTGCTGCCATAGCTAGCTGATGCAAGTTCTCCATGGTCTGTCGCAGCAATGACCCTGGCCTGTCATCACGCAATGACCATGGACGGTTCGCACCGTAATGCATCTTTGGCATCCTTATGTGTAAGACTATGATCGCTTCGATACAGGTTGCTAGACCAATATCCGAAGGATCCCAAACCTACTGATATCATAGCTTATCACAACACTTGACGGTCGCAACCCGTCCTAATGATGTGCACCATAAATACCATACATAATTCCCTCCTTTGAACTACTAGGTTGAATTAAGATAATGTGCACCATAAATACCATACATAAATACGTACACTGGACGGTCGTAATAATATCATAGCTTATTGAGTATATTATATGACATTGCTTGTCCTCATTCGTAGTTGATCGTCTTGACAGGTTTGATAATATGTTGTTAAATAGTAGAACTAGACAGCGTTCTACGTCGTTTCTGCGGTGTAGGCTGGGACGCTGTACGTTATGGAATGGCTTCTCTGGAACCATCCTGGACGTATAGCTTTGTTTAATCGGGGTCCTTTCAACGCAAGTAGCTAGCTCTGATGCAAGTCCCTGCTAAACCTGTGCTGATCGAGGAGGAAACTACGTTGTCGAAAGTTGTCCATAACCGTGCGAAGACATATTTCCTTTTAGTTATTAAGACATAGCCTACATTATCTTTGAAAACTCAATCCCTTTCCGTGATTGTGCCCTTGCATTTATCCTTTCATTCGCAACAACATTATCATTTACCTAGGAAGGGGGTCGAGAAGAGGAGGGTCAGCCACTACATGAGTTTACTTCAGGCGAGAGAATGGATCTTAATTCAACCGTTCCGTTCGACGAGTCAATCGATCCGACTATCGGTCCGACGAATCAATAGCGACAGTGTTCCTTCTCACGCACCCTATCACGACCGCACCGGAGTAAGGGCATTCCATAAGTAACAGCGTCCCAGCCTACACGCAGAAGAACGAAACGTTAGAACGCTGTCTGTTCTACTATCTAACAACAGTTAGATATTACAACCCTTCGAGAATTAAGGGTCGTCGTCTAACCCATCTATGGCAGTCTATTCTTGTGTATTGATCCTTCAACCAATCCATTCCTAGGCCAAGGGACGATTCGGCCCGCCAAGCAAAAGGGTCGTCGTCTAACCCAGCTATAGTCCGTGATGTCTGACATGCCAGGCCTTCACACCCTTTCACTGCTAACAAATGCACGTGACACGGGACGCTGCTTGCTATACTTTGATAGCCCAACCAAAACTCTTTTCTAATGTGTGCAACGACTGACAAGAAAGGGCTACGTCAAGCCTAGCATCGAGGGAAATAGACTTAAACTATGGGACAAACGAATGTTAGTATTAATTGTAGTTCCAATTACATTTTAAATAAAAAAAGAATGCAATTTAACTTTAACTAGTCTGAAGTAAATGTTAAATCCAAAACTATTTTTAATTTAGTAGTCATATTAGTTTCAATAATATTGTAAATGTTTAAATTAACATGAATGCCACGGTATAGAAACCTAGCTAGCTGATGTCACGTTGCTCGGGGCTCGGTTAGTGTTCGTCTAAAACTAGTACGTGCCAACTAGTATAGTAATGATAACCAAAAATTGAATTTTAAGTTTAAAATCTAGTCGAGCGCGATCCTTCCTTTATCCCATCTCCCACACTCTCTTTCTCTCTCTCTATCTCTTCGGGTTCGTTCTCACATGTTGTGTTCCTCAACGCAACAGGTTCCCGTAGCATTAAATGCTCTGCATGCGTTATTCTACACAATTTAATAATAAACACTGATACCAATCATTAGAAGAGCAAAGGTTGTCTTGGAAGTCGTAAAAAAATACTTTATATGTCTTCTCAATACTTTTTTGCATTGGAGATGACTTTTTAAACTTCTTGTAATTTTGAATATAGCCTATACAAGTATTGTCTTCTGCGGCTCTGTCTCATGCCACATAGGACTACACAATACATAACAAGACATAGGGGTTTCGTAGCATTAAATGCTGATGCATGTGTTATCCTACAAAAGAGGGCCACGTGGAGATTGCTGTTGCTGCTTCCTCATGGCGTATTAGCTACACATTTTAATAGGCACGTACCCAGAGACGAGAAAGTTTTGTTGGAAGTTGTTTCCTTAAAATTATGCTGCTCCTAGAATCACTCAAGATTTTCATGAGCCATCAAAAGAGGGCCACGTGGCGGAGTTACAATGAAGACGAAAAGGTTGTGTTGTTGCCTTGCTGGAAGTTGTTTCTTCCTGCATAATGTTTTTTGTACCTCAAATTGCACTTTCCAAAATGTCCATCCTACGTGGCAGCTGACGTGACATGTTGATCTGGCAGCTGACGTGGCAAATTTTTTGTAAATAAAACTAAAAATAAAATTAAATAAAGTAATATTCCAGATTAACCTTAACATTAATATTAATTATCGTTAACATTAACAATATATTAATATAACATTAACCTTAACATTAATATTAACATAAATTAATATTAACACTAAAATAAACTTTGAATTAACGTTAAATTATTATGGAGAAAATGGGTTGTTAACTTTTGGATTAAAATTTGCCTTGTCATCAGTCATTGTCAGATGACTATATTAATTTAGGAAATGCTAAGAAGCTCATTTATTAACATGCCACATCAGAGGGGAGGGCTATATATAGAGGGTCAATATGGAGGTACGATAATAAATTACTCTTCGCTTCTATTGTTTCTGTCCTTCGTTTTTCTGCTGGTTTCTAACACACACTTTTCTTCAATGTCGACGTCACATGGAGAAAGTGATCGTCGTGGGAAAGATTTAGTCGATGAAGAAATCCCCATTCAAGAGGACGTCAGATGATTTGCCGCAAGATGAGCAAAGTTTGGAAGATGTTAGCTTAGGAGACAGTAAAGAACAAGATGAAGACATCAACTCAAACAACGAAATGTTATTTCGCATCACCCTTCTAATGGATTTAGAAATGCGTTATAGTGTACATATATTTCTCATGTTTATTTTGTTTTATTCTGTTCTTAGGGACGCGATGAATCTCCATGGATTTCGATGCAGCGACAATGAAAAAAAATATTGCAATCTGCCAACATTAATAAAGATCCAACTATCCTCTTAGAAGAAGATGTGTTGGCCTACAGTTCAACTCTATGAAGAAGCAGGGACATTTACCGAATTTATTCAAAGCATATGGTTTCAGTATTAGAAGAACGAGGTAAGAAAAACAAATCTGGTATGGTGAGATCCGTAGTTGGTGTTGCTCGAATGCGGGATTCAGACACAAGAAATACAGGAAGCTCCAAACAGGGTTCGTGAGCCAAGAAGTGAAAGCAGAACTGGTTGTAAAGCAATTTTTCGTATTGGGTACACCCATAAAACAAAGATGTGGTCCGTCAAAAAATTTATGTACTTCACAACCATAGCTGGCGGAGTAATTTGAACTCAGCGTTCTTGAGATCCCATCGTAATATAACACCCGCAGAGTTGGAAGAAATTAAGCTTATGAAGCAATCAGGGATGGGGACGGGAGAGATATGGAATTTACTTGTCGAGAGAGGAAGGTGGCTGGGGGATATGTTGGATGGACGAGAAAGGATTATACACGTTCTAGCTCGAGATAGTAGAGCATCGACGATGTTCATGCTTCGACAACACTTACATTTCTTCAATCAAAGGAGAAAGTGACCCAGATTTCTTCTATGACTACAAGGTAGACGAAGATTCCAGATTGACCCATCTCTTTGGGGCTGACGGTTCTTGTCGATTCGATTACGAACTATTTGGAGATTCACTAGATTCGATTCTACATATAAAACAATAGAAGTCAAATGCCGTTGGTGGTTCTAGTGGGTACAAACAATCATGCGATGACTTGGTGTGTGGGTTTGCAATGATCCACAATGAGATGCGGAGACTTATTCTTGGGTTCTGCAAAAATTCCTAGAGTGTATGAATGGCAAATTACCATTGACAGTTCTACGGATGGTTGCAGATCCATGAATAAGCAATTGAGGATTAATGCCCCAGGTAGTCATCGAACGTGCTCATGGCATATCTTAAAACAATGCTGCCAAAAATGTACACCGAGAGGGTTTCACAATAAACTGAGTCTTCTGATTAAAAGGTACATAGCACACTTGCTACTTACTTTGAAGTATGTTGTGGTTACAATATCACAACTTTAGTTAATGTCCATGTTTCTAAACAGGTACTATTCAGTCGAAGATTTGAAAACCGTTGGCAGCAGATGCTAACAGATTATAAGTTAGAAAACAATGAGTGGACCACTACATTGTACAGATGAGGAGCAGCAATGGGCGGACGCATTCCTACGTGGTATTATTTGGCGGTCTACAGCAACAATAGATGTGAATCTATGAACGCTTTTCTGAAAAGGTTTTTGAATGAGAAGCTGCCACTTGGACGCCCTTCAAAATTGTGACCCACGGTTTGGCGGGCCGTTACGGCCATATGGGTAAGCATGTCAATGATAAATTTCAACAACCAGTTGTGAAAAAATAGCATGGCGTAATAGAAGGTAAATTTGCCGCAATTTACACTAAAAAGGTGTTTTAGATGTAACGAAGGAAATCACGTTTGATGCATATATGTTCCCATCATCACATCGTAAGAGGGACAGAAGTTTGCACTGTCCAAAAGTATTTGTCGCAGACAGTGTCAACCGTAAGGTTACATTTCTTCCGGCCGACAACATCATAACATGTGAATGCATGTGGATGGAGACAAGGGGATTCCTTGTAGGCATATTTTTGCAGCAATGAAGAGATTACAAATTGGAGATATTCCAAAGAACTGATAAATCTCGTTGGCTCAAGGATTTGCAAAGAGTAGTTATCTCTCCGGACCTGGCTCAGAAAGAAGATTCATCAACCCCAGACATATTGAGAGCAGAAGGTATGGTGCTATTAATGAACAAGTTAATCGTTTACAACTTTTGTAAAAAATCAAGCAAAGTTCAAGAGAGGGGAACGGAGTGATGTCGTCTGTTCTGATGGAGTTGAAAGAAATGGTGTCCGATATTGGCGAAGAAGAACAAATGGTAGCTGATGCAGTTCAAGGAGTGCATGAAGCTTTAAAAGAGCCAAATCGGTAGCAACAAAAGGAAGGCCTTCTCAAGGAAAATCAAGCCAGCCTACAGAAAGTCAATCTATCCCGAAGGCTAGAATATGTAGATTTGTAAAAAAAAATGGGTCACAATTATCGTAATTGTAAAGTACGAAAAGCGAAAATAGTGAAAATGAGCAAATGGAATAAAAAAGAAACGTCGTTGACTTAAGATAATGTCTTATTATGTGGCAAGATGTCATTCACACGAGACAACTAGATAAAAAAATATGTTCTCCAATGCAAAAGTTTGAGAAGACATTAGATAAAAATGGAGAACATTAAATTCCAATTTCAAAAGTAGTACATCAAAAATGGAGAAAATATGTTCTCCGTGCAGTTCAAAACGGAGAATAACATTCTCCGTTTCAAATGACACGGAGAATGAAACATTCTAATTTGTTTTTAACATTTGAATGCTATTCTCCGTTTAATTCAAAACGGAGAATGTTAAGGAGTCCAATTGAAAGCTTCACTGTCAAGGAGTGTTGTTCTCTGTCGTCTTTCAGTTCGTGTCCGCGTGGTAGATGGTATTCATGTGCATCGCAGAGCATACGAACGTTAGGATGACTCCTTGAGGCAAGTCATTCATCGTGCATCCTCGAGCAAAGGATCTCACGAGGCAAAGGAAAGCCACAGCCTCAAGGAATTCCTTGCCTCAAGGAGTTCTGTTGCCTACGATGCCGCACGCAGCTCATATTCAACTTTTTCTTGATAGTAGGATTTTATGTAGTATTTCAGACTTTCATAATGTACCTGTAACTCAAAAAGTCAAACTTTTCGTGGGTTATCACAATGTAAATGTAACTCAAAAGGTTTATTATAAAAGATAGAAGAGAGACATAAACGGTGAATAGATACTAACGATTAATTTTAAACGGGAAAGATTCTCCGTTTCAAGTAAACGGAGAATTCCATTCTACGTTACCAATAAAAAGGAGAATATAATCCAGATGAAGGGGCAGATTCATTAGGAATAAATGGCATAAAATAGAAGAATTCATTGGTATTAAGGCATATAAATGGCAGATTCATTGGTATTAATGCAATATTAAAAGTGACTGCAGCTTGGCGCATGAGTTCGAGTTGTTAAATTTTGCCAATAAATGGCAGAATTTGGGAGATCTTATTATAAAAATGACTGCCCTTTGGCGCATGAGTTCGAGTGTTTCATATGTAAATAAAAGTCAAACTTTCGTGGTTTTGACAATGAAATATAATTCAAAAATGATTATATTATAAAGCAGAGCTTATCAAAGACAGAAGTTCCTTGCCCAAATTACATCATAATTACATTGTTGTTTTACAATGTCATTCTTGTGGCAAATGTCATTCTCCGTTTAATTTTAAATGGAGAATGATATCTCGTTTTAATTAAAACGGAGAATGAACATTCTAATTTGTTTTAACATTGTGAAGCTATTCTCCGTTAATTCAAAACGGAGAATGTTATTCTCCGTTTAATAAAACACGGAGAATGCTATTATGGTGGCGTGGTACACTGCTAGACTTGTATTCAAGAGGTCATTGGTTAAAATCTTGACTATAACAATATTTTGTTTATTTATACTTTTTTTGTAAGTTAATTATGGGTGCTATTTAAAAGGGAAAAAAACTTGATACAGGCACCTATGTATGACATGTGGGCCATCTCAAAAAAATAATGTGTATATATATGGTTTACGTTACAAAGCAAGAGGGGACCACATGTCATACGGGGTATCAAAACTTTGAAAAGAGTTTTGTTAGAAAAGAGTTTTGTGGGCCCTTATAAAATTTATGTATATATATATATTTGTACACATTTTTTAAAGCAGGAAGGGCC
>JANAVB010033012.1:4144306-4320568 GCA_029216955.1 Iris pallida | reverse complement strand
GGTTTGAGGAAATTGATGTTGTGAATGATTCGAGGGATAATGATCGAACTTGAAATTGAATGTCGAGGAGATTATCCAGTCGGATGATAGCATCATTCGTACGACTCAAAATTGATTACAAAGGAAGATCGTCAGGTTACACATATCGTCGATGGTATTGAGGCGTATCAAAGATCGATATACGATAACTCGGGAGTACTCTGATTCGGCAAATGACGATCGTGCAAGTGTTGTTGTTCGGTTGGATTCCATACTTAGGATTTTGATTGAGATGAATATTGGATGAAAATGATTATGTCTTGATGGTTACGTTGATAACCACAACGTTGACGATCTTGTCTTGTGCGAGCGCAACTCTAGCTCGCACATGTGTTACGTCTGATTTAGGGCGATTGTTCCGCGTGAGCGCTGACATCGTGATTTATGTTGCAGGAATGATCGAACTCGGAAAATGAGGACGCGGTAACTTTGATTGTCTCGGCTTGTTGGCTTGATACGAAGGTGAATTCGAGGATTTGTAGGACTTGTGATTGACGAATGAATGAAACTTGAGGATTGAGTAAGTCCAATCCGCGCATCGAGAATGAATTAGTCTAGACACAAAATAAGAGTTACGTCCCGATGACGATGATTAACCCGCGGGAGCGTACATGGTGATTCATGCCCACCGTAGATAATCGGAATCGCATGAGATCGGGGCGCAATATATTGTTAAGTTAGACGACCTCATGATCGAATATGTGAATTGGGATGAATGACTTAGGGAATATGAAATGTGAATTATGGTTTAGCGATGGATTGTGTCGTAGTGTGCTTGACTTGAAAGGATTGATAGGCGGATTATATCGAATGTGATCAAAGAGATAGAATATGTGAAGTGGCTTGATGAACGAGTGATATTGATATGTCAAAAAATTGGTTGAAACGTGAGTTATCGTAGGATGGCTTTGCTGAATGACTCAGACCCTGTGCGACGAAATATTGGGATATTTATAGAGAATCGATGCTCGATGTTTAGAAATCAGAATGATGCGAGCTTAGGTAGAAAACCCCGTACTATCAACTTGGTTTGACCATAGGATGGGGTCAGTGTTGATATTGTTGTTTGGAAACTATGATTCCAATACTGACGATCGACCTTGGACTGAAAACATAGTCTAGCGGTTAGGCAGATGTTTCGGTGCGGAGCGATAGGAATTATGGAGGCACCACTCACGAGGCTCGGTTGACATGCACGTATATCAGGAACGCCTGAATACGTGCACGATCCGACTCGAATGGTGATGGCGGATTCTCTATCACGAAGCTTGGCTAAAATGTATGTATTTTAGGGACGCCTAAAATATGTGCACGATCCAAACTAAGTGATACGTTGAATCAAGTGAGAATAGAGGAATAGAAAAGTATCGAGGATTTTGAAATAGTGTTTCGAAGAAATGAAAAGTTGGAGTACGATAGTTGATTTGAGATGAACCTGAATGTTGGTTGATTGGTTAGTATGCCATATGACTAAGTTAGCGGTAAGCACGAGCGTGGCTCGGATTGAGGGAACACCTAGGTGAAGTGTGCGTACGAGAGTCGTTAAATATCGAATGATAAGTCAATAAGTAAGTACTCAGTTAGTTTCGAGGATGAAACTTTTTCTGAGTGGTGTATGATGTAGTGCCCCGTCCCGCTCAGTCAATCGGAGGAATCGAAACGCCGACGACGTTCGGACTTAGCCATGCAACGGCGACTCGAAAACCCGCTCAGGTGGGGTAGTTTCGGTGAACTTGTCTGTAGTGTCCCGAAATTTGTGATACGTATTTTATACGTGTTTGTATTTCTGACCCGTATTTCTCTTTTCCTTGATTAGTTAGTTGTGGTTTATTTTCATATTTAGCATTGTGGTTTAATTGTTATTTATCGTTCATGGATTAATTCTGATTAGTGGAGCTTGGTTTTAATTGGAGGAGGATTGGGTTGGCTCGGTTTGGCCTGGCTTGGTTCGGGTTGGGCTTGGATTGGTTTGGCTTGGTTTGGGCTAGCATGAACCCCTACCTACCACCATCCCCATTTATTAACCCCAACTCCCTTCTCTCTCCTCATTACTTTTTTCTTTCTCCATTAACTTCCTCACCTACCAGGAAGGTCTAGGCAAGTACATCTTGTTTCATGGAGGAATTCTAATTTTATTGTTCCATTCTCTTCTTTGCAACATTCTAACACTCTTTAGAACTTGGCATTTTCACTTTCTATGGCTAGATTCTTGTAGATCTATATTTACATTATTTTCGGATTTCTTGGGTTTTGATCTATTTAATCTTATTATTTTCGAGTTTTGATGGTCCCATGTTGTAGAGCATTTCATTTTACCCTATTTTGACCTATGGAAGTTTGGATTTGGACTTTGGATGAAAGATTCATGGAGCTTGGGAGCCATGGCTTGAAGGGTTCTTCTTCTCGGAAGGATGGAGAAGAAGAACAGTTTATAGCCGAATGGACTTAGCCGCATAAGCTTTATGCAGCAAGTTTTATTCCTGGCCGCATAAGCCTTGCTGTGTTACTTGGCCGTATGGTCGATGCCGCAGGAACTCAATTCTCCCAGCCGCATGAAGATTTAATCCTAGCCGCATGAGACTTACATTCTAGCCGCATATGCTCACCACCCTTCCCTGGCCGCATGAGCTCCTAACTGAGCCGCATGTACCCCTTCATCTCCTGGCCGCATAGGCTCATGACCAGTCTGGCCGCATAAGGCTTTGCATCTTCAGTCGCATGTAGTCTCCTATAATTTAGCCGCATAGGCCCCATTATATTCCAGCCGCATGGGCTTCTGAGTCCGGGCCGCATGACCCGATTTATCCTAGCCGCATATGCTCATCTTTTCTAGCCGCATGGCCTTGCTCCTAATTGAGCCGCATGAGATCCGATTACTTTCTGGCCGCATAAGGCCCCTGACCTTCCTGAGCCTCATGCGCCCTCTTTGCGTTGGCCGCATGGGATCCAGTGATCCTGGCCGCATGCCCCAACCCTTACCTAGCCGCATGGAACTTGATCCCGCCAGCCGCATGAAGCTTACTTCTCTTCCTAGCCGCATGAGATCATTCCTAGCCGCATATGCCTGAACTGCATGACTTCCAATAGCCCTGTGTACTATTATTTATCATTAATTGCCCATGTTTTGTAACTCCTTTTTGTATATTTTTATGCCCATTTTATATCCTTACGCCTTTTTGTATATTTATTATCAAGTTTGTAACTCCTTTTTGTATATTTTTACGCCCATTTTATATCATTAATTCCTAGCCGCATATGCCTGAACTGCATGACTTCCAATAACCCTGGACTCCGCAGGAGACTTGGTCAATCCCTCCGACAACTCCTTCTCCCAGCCCAGCGAGACATTCAGTTTCGACCCTCCAAACTTGATAAGACAGAAGCGTCCTCTAGCAAAATTACAGGAAAGAAAGGGTCTACCGAAACAACAACCATTTGTACCAGATCCGCCTCCAAGCGGAACAAAAAACCGTCCCTACAATCTCATTAATGTTAAACATCCTCTCCTGGAATGTCCGCGGCCTGGAAAATAAACCTACTTTAAGGAGAGTTTCCAGCCTTCGAAAAATCCACAAGATCGATATCCTCATTATCCTTGAACCCAAAATTCCCCCCAAAAGACTGAAATCTATTCAGCTTCAGCTGAACCTTCCTTCGGCTATTGCCGGTAGCCATGATATCTGGATCCTCGCTTCGGAGGAAATCTACTTCGGAGTCATCCAGGATTTCGGGCAAGCTCTCTCCTGTTGGCTCGAACACCCCATGCTCCCTAAGCGAGTTATCATCTCAGCCGTCCATGGCAGCTATGACATCGTTGACCGGAAGCATCTCTGGAGCGACCTCCTGGATATCCATCACCACAACATCAACACCCCCTGGTTTTGCATTGGGGATTTCAATGTGATCACCTACAGAGAAGAGAAATTGGTGGCCGACCCCCACAAACTTCGGCAATGCAAGACTTCAACAGCTTCATCTTCGATGCTCATCTCTCTCCCCTCCAGTTCAACGACAATGCTTTCACCTGGTGCAATATGCAGGAAGGTGATCGGCGTCAATACTCCCGGCTGGATAGGGCCCTCACTAATGTTCACTGGCTCGGAATGGGGACCACCACCAACCTATCCCACCTCAACACCACAGAATCCGACCACCACCTTCTGCTGGTTGAAATTAAAACCAACCCTAATCCGGTCAAAAAGAACTTCCGATTCCTTAACTTCTGGACTGAACACCCCCAATTCTTAAGCATCGTTGCTGAAGCCTGGAATAGGGAGGACTCACTCGACCCTCTTGCTCGGGTGAGCAACAAGCTCAAAGCAACCAGGAAAGCCCTGTCGAGTTGGAGCAAACTTGCCTACGGGGACATCTTCCAAGCAATCAGGGTTGCGGAAGATGATATTACTCTCGCTGAAGCCAAGTTCGCTGAAGCCCGCACTCCGGAGACCAGGACTGCCCTTAACCTCACCAAAGCCATACTCAAATTTAGGATCAAGGTCAATACCGAATTCTGGAAACAGAAAGCGAGGTTGAAATGGGACAGCCAGGGGGACAAAAACTCGAAATACTTCCATGCCTACGTCAATGGACGCATACAGAAGCTCTCGATTCACCAGATTGCAGACGATAAAGGGAATATCTGCTCGGATCAACAAAGCATCCAAGAGGCTGCGGCGGAGTTCTACTCCAAGCTATTTTCCAAAGAGACGGTTACCAGAGACAACTCATTTTTGGACCAAATACCCCACCTCATCAATGACAACGACAACGCCCAGCTGGAGCATCCCCCTTCTGTCTTGGAGGTGGAAGCAGCGGTGTGGGCTCTGGACGAGCACAGTGCGCTCGGCCCGGACGGCTTTTTCGGAGTCTTCTTTCGCACTTGCTGGGACATTATCAAGGAGGACATCACCGAAGCAACTATTGCCTTTTTCTAAGGTGCTACTTACCCCAAAGCCATATCTAGCGCCAAGCTGATCCTCAACCCAAAGAAAACAAACCCGGAGTCTTTTTGCGACTTTCGACCCATCAGTCTGTGCACATTCACCAACAAGATCATCTCCAAAATTATCGCTACCAGAATGGCCGGAATTCTCCCCAAAATCATTTTTGAGGAGCAGAGCGGCTTTGTTCGCGGGAGAAACATTCAGGACAATATTATGATGGCCCACGAGTTAATCACCTGTATGAAGTTTCCTGCTAGGGGGGAAACATAGCCATCAAACTCGACATGGAGAAAGCTTATGACAGACTGGATTGGCAATTTATGATTTGGGTGTTTAGAGCTTTCGGATTTTCGGAAACCTGGACCAACACCGTGTGGAGATCCATCAATAACTCGGGGTTTTCTACGGTTATCAACGGTCAAACCGATGGATTCTTCAAATCCAGCCGCGGAGTTAGACAAGGCGACCCTATTTCCTCTACAGTCTTCATCATTGCCGCCGACGCCTTAAGTAGAAACCTTAACCACTTGACTAGCACTGCGAACTTCCAGCACTATCACACCGCTAGTGGTTGCCCGATCATCACCCACCTAGCCTTTGTTGACGATATTCTCATGTTCTCCTCCAGGGACGTTGGAGCGGTGGAAGTTGTCCACAATACACTGCAGAGGTACTCAAGGTGCTCTGGCCAGAAAATTAATCCCTCCAAGAGTATTATCTACGCACACCACAACATCAAAAGAGAGCAAGCGGATAACTATCTAACTTGACATCCTTCGCTGTGGCTCAACCTCCCTTCCACTATCTGGGATGTCCCCTGGTATACGGGAAATCCAACAGTGGCATCTTTGAAGATTTGATTTCTAGAATCAGGAAGAAGCTAGAAGGGTGGCACAACGCCACCTTATCCCCGGGCGACAAGATGATCCTCATCCAACATGTGCTCACTTCCATCCCCATCCATACCCTTGCCGCGTGCTCCCCGCCTAAGAAGGTTCTCTCCACGATCGAACAGATCTTCTGTGATTTCTTCTGGGGGTATTGCAACGGCCAAGACAAACATCATTGGGCTAGCTGGGACTCTATGGCTCATCCTTCAGCTGAGGGGGGCATTGGTTTCACCAAACTTGCCAATATCGTCAAAGCTTTCTCTATGAAGTTATGGTGGAAGCTCCGCACGAGCAACAACTTATGGACCAGATTTATGAAGGCCGGGTACTTCAAGCACATTCACCCGTCTGTGGCCACCCACAACAGCAGATCCTCGGCGGCGTGGCGTCGGATCCTTATCGGGCGAGACCTCGCCGAGCCAGTGATGAGACTTCATCTGGGGGATGGTGAATCTGATCCATTCCTGGAGCGATGGGTCGGGGACAACTTGATACCGAACATCATGGAGATCCCGAGACACAACAGGATCAGAGACTTGTGGAACCCCACTAGCAATGGCTGGGACAGGGACAAGATCCGTGCTTGGTCCGGCAACGAAGCGGCGGAAAGCTTACGTATTAGCGGCTTGACTCTCGGCAGCGTTGCCGACGAGTTGAGGTGGTCGATCGAGGCTTCGGGGGTTTTCTCGGTAAGATCGGTGCGCACTGCCATCCAAGGGATAGGGACGTTGCACCCCACCATCGCTCCCTACTGGCAGACTTGTATCCCTAAGAAATGGTCTTTCCTTATGTGGAGAGTCATTCGTAAGAAACTGCCCACCGACGATATTCTCAACACCATTGGGATTAGTTTAGCTTTCGCATGCACCTGTTGCTCAGACCGTCAGACTGAGACGATAGACCACATCTTCTACTAAGGGAACATGTCTGGCCATACCTGGAGGACCCTACATCAGCTCTGCAGTATCGATCCGAACGGCGGACGCTTCCACGATCTTGTGGCCTCCTGGACTTCTGCTTTCCATGGCCACCAGATCGTTGCAGCGGCCGCGACGTGGGTGATTTGGAAGAACCGCAACAAAGCGATTTACGAAGGTCACCAATTCACCGTCGACCAACTATTGCGGGAAGTGTTCTGCCAATGTCGTAAACGGAGCACCATGTGCCCCCACAGCCCGAGGGATTTCTGGACTGCTCTCCTACCCTAGCTCAGTTGTTTAGTTTTTTTCTTGTTGGTATACTTGTATAGGCTTTCTCATTTTGCGTCTTGTACTTGTTCAGGCTTCGACATTTTGAGCCTTGATTAATAAAATGATGGGGTTTTCCAAAAAAGAAAATATATATATATATATATATATATATATATATATATATATATATATATAGAGGAAAATGTACCTAAGGTCGACCTTAGGTAAGTTACCTAAGGTCGACCTCATTTTCCTCACTTTACAACATTTTTTTCTTGAATTTTTTTTATGGGATTCATCTACACCTTATTGATTGGCAACATACCAAATTTCAAGAAAAAATAATATTGTTTAGCCCCCTATCTATCCCTTGCAAAATCGACGGTCTAAAACTTTGCTGCTACACCGTCGATTTTGCACCTTATTGATAGGGGGCTAAACAATATTATTTTTTCTTGAAATTTGGTATGTTGCCAATCAATAAGGTGTAGATGAATCCCATAAAAAAAATTCAAGAAAAAAAAATGTTGTAAAGTGAGGAAAATGAGGTCGACCTTAGGTAACTTACATAAGGTCGACCTTAGGTACATTTTCCTCATATATATATATATATATATATATATATATATATATATATATATATATATATATATATTCTACTATATAATAGGAAAACTTAGATGGTGAAACTTTTGAATTCCGAAAATACCCTTACATACTTATACTAATTAAAAATAGTTCATTAATTTTAATAAGGACAACTTAGTAATTAGGAAGACTACCCTTTGGTCTTCCTAAACTAATTAAGAAATGTTAAAATACGTGTAAGACACGTGGACATATGCTAGTATATATATATATATATATATAAATTCAGCGACTGCTCCTAGGACACCCTCTGCCCCTTCTCCAGCCCCCTTTCCTTCCTTAGACAGAGCAGCCATGGCTGCTACAGTCGGTGATCCTGGCCCTTCCACCTCTGCTTTCCGACACCCCACCATCCTTCTCTTCTCCCCAAATCATTTCACCCCCCCACTTTAGCAGCTGCTCATATTTCTTCTTCGAAGCCGTCCTTTGCCTGCGCCAGAGATTCATCCTCGTGCTCCTTCGACCTTCCAAGGCTCCCCTTCGATCTCGTTTGATGCAGCAGATGTGGCGGCTCTTTTCGCTCCCCTGCGGTTCGTGCTCATAGGGAAATTTTCCCACACCTGACCGATCATCGACTCTATCTGCTCTGCTTTTCCTCGTTTCAAATTTGAGGGCCACGTTTCTGTCGGAGTGATCGACTCGAAGCATATTCTTATCCGTCCTCGTCTTGAAGCCGACTTTCTGCGTCCGAGATTGAAAGATCTCTGGTTGTCAATAATGCTCTGATGTGTCTCTTCAAATGTTCCTCAGACTTCTCTCTGAGTACCGAATGATCACCTATTGTTCTTGTGTGGGTTTCCTTTACATATCTCCCGCATCTCTTCTATGTTAAAGCTGCGATTTTTGCGATCGGCTCTTGCCTTGGCTCCCCCCTTAAAATTGACAATGCCACAGAATCTCTATCCAGACCAAGCAGGGCTCGCGTTCTAGTCGAGATCGATGTGAGCCAACCGCTGCCTATCAAAATCTGTGTTAATCTGCCCAAAGGTCAAAGTTTTTGGCAACTTACAGAGTATGAAGATCATCCCTCGTATTGTTTTCACTTTCTACATCAAGGCCACTCCATCAGCTCTTGTAAACTCTTCTACAAAGAAATCAGACCCAAAATGAAAAAGGTATAGCACCTGTAGTCAGTGTTGGCCCCCCTACTGCTAGTATTGGTGATACCCAAGCCAACATTCCCCCATCCGT
Source organism: Iris pallida (assembly GCA_029216955.1). Classification (NCBI taxonomy): domain Eukaryota; kingdom Viridiplantae; phylum Streptophyta; class Magnoliopsida; order Asparagales; family Iridaceae; genus Iris; species Iris pallida. Next base: position 4,311,667 of record JANAVB010033012.1, on the reverse strand, counting down.
TTCCATTTTTACCCGTCGAGAGCAACCCAGGCAGAATGCCGGAGCATTAGAAGAAGCTCTCGAAGAAGACGAAATCCATGAATAGATTGCCAACCCCCTTGACAAGGAGCCACTAAATGATAAAGGTTCGGCTACACACAACAACAATCAGAGTGAAGAAATAGCTTCTTCTCCGGTCAGATCTATCGCCGGCTTTGCTCCAGCCTCCCCCATAGAGAATGTGACTATAGCACAGCAATGGTGATCTCCAAATCCGCTCATGTTTTCATGGCCCCCGATCCTACCTCCGATCAATTGCCTTTAATTCTGTCCAGATCCAGCTCTACAGCGAAGCAGGATGCTGAATTACTCGAAGCCATTGCGCTGATTAATCAGGAAAAAAATATAAAGCCAGCAAAGAAACCAGGAAAAAAAGACATAATCACAGGAGTTTGGTCCATCATGGACAGGAAGTCAATAATATCTCTAGAAGAACAAGATCATCAACGAATGGTTCCCAAACTGTTCCCACCTTTTCTCAATGTTAAAAACCTTGATCTGGAATGTTTGGGGAGTGGTGAGTCGGCAGACGATCAACCGGATTACATCCCTTAAGAGACTACACAAATTTGATATTTTAGCTATCATTGAGGCCAAAGTTAATAAGGGAAAAAATCGATCATTTCAAAATAAAAGTGGGCTTTGAATATTCTTATGCAAGTGAGAAGAACATATGGCTATTCTCTAGTAAAAACGTCCACTTTCAAAATTTGGGTGATGATCCTCAGGTCCTCACCGCTAAATTCTCTCATACTAACTTCGCCAAGCCGATGATCCTCTCTATCGTGCATAGAGGAGCAACAACGAAGGCAATGAAGGCTCTATGGGAAAGGCTCTCCCACATCCAGGGCAACAACATGGGCAGCCGTGGATTGTTAGAGGAGACTTCAACGCTATCTCGCAGTCCGACGACAAGATCGGGGCCTCCCGCTGGATCTGGCTTCCATGGCGGACTCAACAAATTCATTTCCAATGCATCTCTTAGGGTCTGCTTGACAATTGTAGGAGTAGCGGTTATGAGGTGTTTTTAGAGTACCGGTTATGAGCGGTTATGAGGGGTCCGATTTTGGATGGTTTTTAAGTAGCGGTTTTTAAACCAGTCCAATCCATGCTTGGTAATTCACTAACAAGCGGTTCTGAAAATTTTTTACACGAATAAATTAAATAGGGAAGAGTATCAGTAGTTATAATTATATATATTTTTGTGAGGATATAAATGAAATAAAAAAAATAGAGCCGCTCAAAACCCACCGATTTGAGGTGTTTATAAAGCCACCCAAAAATACATTACACCGATTTTGGAGGATTTTTGAGCCGACCAAAACCGGTGCCTCAGAAAAATTAACAAGTAGAGGTTTTCATAAACAATCATTTCAAAAACACCCCAAAACCGGTGAAAACACCATTACCAAGCAGACCCTTAATCATCTCCCCATCACAGGTAATATATTTACATGGAGTAACATGCAGGTGGGAGGAGCTAACCAACAATCTAGGCTGGATAGGGTCCTCGCTAACCATGATTAGTTGGACTTGGTTTGTAGCTCTTTAGTAAGTCATCTCAACATGACGGAATTGGACCACTCTCCTCTTCTGATCGATACCAAAATTGGCGGACCATCCTTCCGGCACCCGTTCAAATTCCTCTCCCTCTGGTGTAACCAAGTGGGCTTCCAGGTTGTGGTTAGGGACGAATGGCAGGAAGTGGAACACTTAAATCCGCTGGTCAGGATCTCGTTGAAGCTCAAACACACTAGCAAAGCTCTCTCCTCCTGGAGTAGATCGACGCTCGGAGATATCTTTCAAATGGTTCGGCTTGCCGAAGACAACATCACCCGTGCGGAGCTCGCGTATGACATTTTTGGTTCTGCCATGGACCGATCGACTCTTAATGAAGCCAGAGCATATTTAAAGCAACGGATCATTATCAAAGAAGCTTACTGGAAGCAAAAAGTTGGGATAAAATGGGATATCAACAGGGACAAAAACAGCGCTTGTTTCCACGCTTGTGTGTAACATCATCGCCACAAATTGTTCATCCACTCCATCTCAGATCCGGATGGCCATACCATCAACGAGCAAGATGCTACTCAAGATGCGGCTATCTCTTACTTCTCCTTTATGTTAACTAATGTCCCTGTTGTCAGAGATGCTAACTTCCTTGGTGCCATCCCTCACTTGATTGAAGAGGTAGATAACATTGCTCTTCTGGCATCCCCAACCGAAGAAGAGGTCAAACGTGTCGTGTAGGGCCTCAGACGCTGGCAGCGCTCCTGGATCTGATGGCTTCAAGGAAGAATTTCACAAATCATGCTAGAACATTATCAGGCTCGATGTCACTGACGTTGTAGTGGCTTTCTTTGGCGGCTTGGGATTGCCAAATTCGATTGCTAGCACCTTGCTTGTTCTTATCCCGAAGGGCTCTCACCCTGCTTCCTTTGATGACTATTGCCCGATCAGTCTCTGCACTTTCCTCAACAGGATTATTTCCAAGGTGATCGCTTCTCGTACGGTGAACATTCTTCCCAAGGTGATTTCCCCTGAGCAAAGCGGGTTTATTCGCGGTCGAGAGATCATCGACAATATCATGCTCGCCCAAGAGATGGGGTCCTTGTTGAATGTCAAGAATCGTGGAGGTAATATTATTCTCAAACTTGATATGGAAAAAGCCTTTGATAGGCTCGACTGGTAGATGATTATATGGGTCTTGCAAAGATTTTGAGACTTGGATTGATATCCTATGGAGATCGGTCTTCCACCCCTGGTTCTCCGTTGTTATTAACGGGAATTTCAGACCTCGAAAGGTATTCACCAGGGCGACCCTTTGTTGCCTACCCTATTCATCCTGGCCGCTGAAGCTCTGAGCCACAATATTTCTTTCATGGGGAATTGTTCTAGTTTCAACAGGTTCCGTACGACGAGCGGCTGTCCACTTGTGATGCATTTGGCGTACGTTGATGATGTCATCATCTTCTCGTCGGAAGATAAGCGCTCAGTCCGCATGGTGAACCAGGTTCTCCGTAGGTACGAATTTGTATCTGGTCAGAAGGTTAACACCAACAAGAGCCACATGTATATTCAAGACATCTCCGACATTATGAGTAGGGAAGCATTGTCTTCCTCTTCTAGATATGCTTTTCAGGTCCCTCCAATTGTGTATTTGGGCTGTCCTCTTGTTCATGGCCGGAGGAAAATATCCATGTACGAATACCTTATTAACAAGGTTAGAAAGTTGATCGATGGATGGCACAACACTCTCCTCTCCCCCACAGGTAAGCTCACTATTATCGGGCATGTATTATCCGCGATTCTAAAATATACTCTCTCCACCTGTTCCCCTCTAAAGTCGGTCCTGGCTCAATCGAACGCTGCTTTGCTTCCTTCTTTTGGGGCCACACTGAAGGCGTTCACAGATGAGACTGGGCTAGCTGGAACAGGATTTGTCGTCCGATGGCGGAGGGCGGACTCGGGGTCCGTAGATTATCGGATGTCGTTGAGGCATTCTCGATTCGTCTGTGATAGAAGTTTAGGACTCAGAAATCCCCTTGGAGCGCCTATACTCACGCGAGGTACTTTCGTCATATTCATTCAAATGAGGCAATCGCCAACAGTTCCGCCTCACACGTATGAAGATGCCTTCTTCGTAGGAAGGAGCTCGGGGAGGATTTTATTTACCTGGAATTAGGCCGCGGAGATAGGGATGTTTATCACAAAAACTGGCTGGGAACTGGGCAGCTCACCCCTGCGACGAACGTTGAGGAACGCAACGACATCAGGAGGCGACCTCATTGTCGTGGCAGCAGCCTTCAACAGATCAAGAACTCCACTCAGACGGGGCTTGGTGCTTCCCTCTCATCGATCAGGTACGGGGTCAGGACGTATCGGAGAGTATCAGAGACCAGGTATTAGTTTTGATAGCGGAAGACGACCCCTGTAAATGGAATCAAACCACTACGGGCCATTTCTCCACTCATTCCGCTTTGGAGGCTGTTCGGCGTCGCTTCTCTGTGGAGGCGGTTTTTCGATTCATTTGGAACGGTTGTATTTCGACGAAGTGGTATATCCTTATGGGGTGGGCAATCCTTAACAAATTGCCTGTGGACAATGTTCTCTGGAACATTGGGATTTCCTTGGCGTCCAGATGCTCTTGTTGCCCAAAACCTTACGCGAAATCTATCACTCACTTATTGTTGGAAGGGAAAGCGCGACGGAGGTTTGGGACTATTTTCCATCTCCATTGTAACTTGGATTGCATCGAGGGATGCATTATGCAATGCATTTCTATTTGGAGTTCGAGCGGGCAACCTTATGATGGGATGATTGTGTGCGGTGCTATAATTTGGGTCCTCTAGAAGAATAGAAAAAAACAGACGTATGAAGATTACTCCTCCTCAGTTTGCCATCTCATCAAGGAGGTTGTGAGATAGGTTGGGAAAGCCAGGGACAACTGCCTCCACTATGTGGGGAGCCTCGAAGAGCACGGGTTCGCGGATGCCTTTGGGTAGGGGTGTGAATGGCTGTATACGTTTCAGGGCCGGCCCTGGCCCAGGGTGGCCAGGGCGACCGTCCAGGGCCTACGGATCATAAGGGACCCAAAAAAATTAGTTTAAAAATGAATATGTTAATAATTTTGTATCTCAATTAGAACAAGTATGTACAATGGGCTGTTTAGACATAAAATTATTGTGGTGTAGTGGTTAGTACTTTAGATTTGTATACTAAAGATCCTAAGTTCAATCCTTGGCTGTAATTTTTTTTACTGTTTTTTATATGTATGGCGGCCTTATTTTGGAAGTTCGTCCTGGGCCCCCATGAGCTCAGGGCCGGCCCTGATACGTTTGTTTTTTTTTTGCTTTTTTGGGTTTCCAATCTGCGGCTCTCTCGGATTGGTCTTAGAGAGCCCCTCTGTAATCTATCTCATTTTACTGATTATATAAAGAGGTTTTAATTTTATATATATATATATATATATATATATATATATATATATATATATATATATATATATATAATTTTAATAAACAGAGGACTTTTATTCAAGACATCAAAGTCAGCAAAAGATTATACGCTGCTATAAACCTAAAGCAAAAAAAAAAAAATAGCATTACAAGCTGCTATAAATCTAAAGCAAAATTGTGGCATCTTCGGGGAGTGGCTGCATCTTTGTAGAGTTTTGAGAACTTTTCGACGAACTTCCATAACCAATTGCTCGACAGAGAATCTGTAGGCCTCATATCTCCATTTATTGCGGTTCTTCCAAAGAATCCAGCAAGTCGCCCCAACCACAATTTCTTTCAAATGCATGTTAGGCCGCCGCCACCATGATTCAAATATGCTAGTAAGCGTGTTACTGCGGTGAGGAACTATGAAAGCCTGTTGAAGCTTCATCCAGACCTGCGTAGACATCTCTTCCTCCCCGACCAAGTGGTTCGTGGATTCCCGCTCTGGATTGGTACATCAATGACACTTAGATGCCATGCTATAACCTATATTCTAGATAATGTCATCGATCGGTGGGTAATTTATTGTGTAATATACACCAAAGTAGTACAGACCACTTAATAAGAATGCATGAGCTCCAGGCGTGAGAGAAATGAGGACGACGAGGATGAGTTAGTCTTACTTGTCTCCAAGCTGATGTAGCGGTGAATTTTCCAACTGGAGAAGGCGACCAATTCCACATATGTGAATCTGGATCAGATACAATGAGATGGTTACTCAGCTATCTACCTTTTAAGAGTCTTTTCCAAATTTGCGAGGCCTGTGAATTTTCCTGTGCCTTGTCCATACTAACGAATTTGCAGTATTTGGAATGGAATTTAAAACTGATTTAAGCAGTATTAATTTACCTCCGTAAGAGAGTAATCTCTGCTGCCATCCTTTAATCCGGCTTTGAATCTTGGTGATCAAATTTTCAAACATGTTGGCGTTCTTCTTCCCAGCTATAAGGGGACATCCAAGATATGTAAAAGGAGGATTGGCAGATGTGAATCCAGTAACATCACGAACTTCGGCTGCCCTCTCCAGAGAAAATTTTGGATGAACGTATATCGATGATTTCTGCTTATTAATCATCTGACTTGAGGCAGCTTCATACCGGCCGAGGATAGCGTACAGAAGTCTGACCGATCTAATATCTTCTGAAGAGAATATCAAGACATCATGTGCATACGCAAGATGAGTCACAAGGGGACACCCACGGGGAGAATAATATGAAGAAAATGATGGTCGAGCAATCAACTGTTTGAGACTCCTGGATAAAGCCTCTGCTGCAATGACAAAAAGAGCCGGAGACAAAGGATCTCCTTGCCGAACTCCTCGAAAGCCTTTGAAGAACCCCGATGATTCCCCATTGATGATGGTTGAATACCAGACGTTATTCACAAGTTTGAAAATCATGTTGATCCAGGTCTCATTAAAACCAAATCTTCTCATAACTTTCATCAAGAATCTCCTGCCAAGACGATCATATGCTTTGGCCATGTCCAGTTTAATGGCTATGTTGCTGCCCCTATACTTGTAGTTCATCTTACTCATCATCTACTGAGCAAATATGATGTTATCTACTATTTCTCGGCCACGAACGAAGCCACTTTGTTCAGGAGCGATAATATTGGGTAAAATTAATGCCAATCTATTGGATAAAAGTTTTGAGATTATTTTGCTCACCATTGTACAGAGACTAATTGGGCAAAAATCTAACATGGAGGCCGGGTTCTTCACTTTGGGGATCAGTATAAGAGATGTACTAGTGATAGCTTTAAGTAGGGAGAACCCATCTAAAAATAGAGAAACTGCTACATTGAGGTCCTCAGCAATGATTAACCAGCACTTGGTGAAGAATAGGGCTGTAAAACCGTCTAGGCCTCCTATACTTTAAGTATCTAAGCTCTGAATGGTAGCGAGCAATTCCTCCTTCGAGATGGCCGCGGTCAAGTTGGTATTATCTTCTTTTAAGATAAGCTTAGGCTCATTACTCAAAAGATCATTATCTTCCACAGTGTCCGAGCACTGAAATTGAGCTGCGAAGAACTCGTTAGCTGCTATCTGTTTCTCAGAGAGTTCTGTCAGCATGGAGCCATCCTCTTCTTATATGTGGTGAATGTGAAGCTTCCGACGCTTACTGTTGACACACTCATGGAAATATGCAGTGTTGCGGTCGCCTTCCAAGTCCCACTTGAGTCTAGCCTTTTGCGTCCAGTATGAATCTTCATAGGATGTTCGTTGCTTAAGTATGGTAGTTGCTTTCTGAAGTTGTTCACGATTAGAAGCCAAATTATTCTCCTCATAAGCAATCTCTGCCGCCAGAACTTCGTCCTCAGCTAGCCTCACCTATTGGAAGATGTCACCAAATGTTGCATGACTCTACGACGATAATGCTTTCCTGCAGGCTACAAGTCTCATGCTAATCCTTACCAAGGCGTTAGCATGGTTAACTGAAATCCAAGCTCTCTCGACAATGTGCATAAATTAATCATGATTGACCCACAAGTCCAGAAAGCAAAAAGCTTCCTTCCCTCGAGCGGCTTGCAACTTAAATTTGAGGATTAAAGTAGCATGATCTGATTCACTGTGATTCAAATGTTCTTCTACTAAGCAAGGGAGCAATTTAAGCCATTCCTTATCAACCATCATACGATCCAATCGTGACCCCTGTCTCTCCCCCTCCTTCGATTTTGATCTAGGTAAATGTACTCCCTGTTGGGAAAGAAACACGGAGACCTTTCCCCAAACCGGAGAGTACCTGCGAGAGGACCGAGCAATACAACACACGAACCCAAAAACAACCACACAAAACAATCCACGCAGACACAGAGAATTTTGACGTGGAAAACCCTTGCGGAAAAAAACCACGGGACGATCGGAGTCCAACCCTGAGAAGCCTCCACTAATGAAATAGAAGAATTACACCCTCTACAAACTCCTCCCGATCCAAATCGGATCCCCACAACACTCAGAGATAAGAACAATGATTACAAGGCTACGAAGAGCGAGAACGACGAGTAGAGATTACCCGAAACACGATCTCCTTCGAAAACGACCTTCAATCCTCCGTCTTCTCCTCCGAAGTTGCAATGGCACTCTTGCCTCCTTCCTCTCTCCAAGTTGTGTTACGTTGCAATATGTTGCACTCTGTTGCACAATGAATTAGGGTTGGAAAATTCCAATATAACTCCCTAATCCCGCAGCAAACCTGGACCGTTGGATTAGATCCAGTGGTGAAAACTCACCCAAAATCCCGCTTCAGCCCCGACGACACAGAGTTCGGCCAGAACTCTGTGTCGGACAAACAGCACTGGACGGCCAACTTCTGGAAGAGCCAGACCGAGTTCGGCCAGAACTCGGCCTGGGACCGAGTTCGGGCCGAACTCGGTAGGCCCAGGCCAGAAACTCCTTCAGGAGCAGCAGCAGCAGCAGCAGTAGCGACTCCAGTCGCCTACTTTCCGAGCTTCTTCGACATACGAACGACGCTCGTCGCACTCCGGGGTCTTCTCCACATAGGTTGGGAACCCCACCCACTCCAACAAATCTCCCCCTTCACAACTATGGGGAGGATGTCGTCATCCCGACGACCTGCCTGCAGTACTCAAACTTCCCCCTTGGTAGAATCTTCGTGAACATATCAGCTCCGTTGTCATCTGTATGAACATTCTCAAGCTCCGCGTCCTTCTTCTCAACCACATCCCGTATCCAATGATATCGAGTCTCGATGTGCTTGGATCGACTATGAAACGTCTGATTCTTCACAAGGTGGATCGTACTCTGACTGTCGCAAAGCAAAGTATACTGCTCTTGCTTCAGTCCCAATTCCTGCAGCAGCTTCTTCATCCACAGCAACTCCTTGCAAGCCTCCGTCGCCGCAATGTACTCTGCCTCTGTCGTCGACAAGGCAACACACTTCTGCAACCGCGACTGCCACGACACTGCTCCTCCCGCAAACATCATCACGTAGCCCGAAGTCGATCGTCTCGTGTCTACATCTCCAGCCATATCAGCGTCGGTATACCCAACTAGCTTTGGCTCGTCACCACCAAAGGAAAGTCTCCAACCAGCAGTGCCCTGAAGATATCGTAGAATCCACTTGACCGCACTCCAATGTACCCTTCCAGGATTTGAAAGATACCTGCTAACCGTACCAACTGCATGAGCAATATCTGGCCTTGTACACACCATAGCATACATAAGGCTCCCCACAGCTGAGGCATATGGAACCCGCTCCATATCTTCCTTTTCGTCCTCGGTAGATGGACACTGCTCCTCAGTGAGCTTAAAGTGAGCCGCAAGAGGGGAACTCACTTTCTTCGACCCGTCCATCCCGAAACGCTGAAGTACCCGGTGAATGTACTTCGTTTGGGACAAGTGTAGCAGCTTGGACTCTCTCTCTCGGCTGATCTCCATCCCAAGAATAGTCTTCGCTGCGTCCAAATCCTTCATAGAGAAGGCCGCGCCCAGTTGGCGCTTCAGCTCCGCTATCCTAGTGGCATTCCGACCCACTAATAGCATATCATCTACATAGAGCAATAAAATGATGAAATCATCATCGGCAAAATACCTCACAAATGCACAATGGTCCGACGTCGTCCGTGCATAGCCATGCTCCCCCATAAACGACTCGAACTTCCTGTACCACTGCCTCGGAGCCTGCTTCAGACCATACAAGCTCTTCCTCAACCGGCAGACCAAATGTGACTTGTCCTTCTCGCAGAATCCCTCTTGCTGCTCCATGTACAACTCCTCCTCAAGATCACCGTGGAGGAATGCCGTCTTCACGTCCATCTGCTCGACCTCCAAGTCGAGACTGGCTGCTAATGCTAGCACCACCCGAATAGACGAATGCTTGACGACAGGCGAAAAGATCTCATCATAATCCACGCCTTTCCGCTGACCGTAGCCTTTGACTACCAGCCTCGCTTTGTATCGAGGGCGAGTAGCATCTTCCGTCTGCTTCACTCTGAACACCCATCGATTCTTCAAAGCCTTCTTGCCCTTTGGCAACCGCACCAGATCATAAGTGGAATTGGTGTACAAGGAACTCATCTCCTCCTGTATAGCCTCCATCCACTCCTGCCTGTGTTCGTCTTCCATAGCCTCTGCAAAACTTTCGGGCTCTCTCCCGTCAGTCAATAGCACATACTCAGCTGGCGAGTATCTCGTAGATGGTCGACGATCCCTGTCACTCCTTCTCAGTGGAGCCACTGGTGCTGGCTGTATACCGACAGCCTCCTCCCCTTCAGGAACTACCTCTCCGGTATGCTCATCCTCCTGAGGGACACCCTGACCACCATCAGCAGGCTGATGATCAAGGTTGGGAGCAACTCCATGTACTGGCTCCCCCGTAACTGGATCCTCTGCGATGTCCTCTGGAAACTGCTCGAAGCGAAATGACTCTAACTCAGGCAATTCCTCAGCCTCAGAAGGCGTCTCGGAATCCTGAGTGTTGGTCATGGTCTGATCCTCGACGAACACCACGTCCCTGCTTCTGTAGAGCTTTCCTTCCACTGGGTCGTAGAGTCTATAGCCAAACTCATCCCGACCGTAGCCGACAAAGACGCATCGCCTCGTCTTCGGCTCAAGTTTGGTCCTCTCGTCCTTCGGTACATGCACGAAGGCCTTACAACCAAACGCCCGCAGGTGATTGTATGACGGCTCTTTGCCGTACCATACTTTGTCAGGCACATCACCCTGCAAAGGAGCACTAGGAGACAAATTAATAATATAAGCAGCTGTGAGAAGAGCCTCACCCCAATAACTGCCCGGCAAGTTTGCTTCTGACAGCAAACACCGCACCCTCTCCATCAGTGTCCTATTCATGCGCTCCGCTACACCATTGAGCTGAGGTGTCTTTGGCGGAGTCTTCTGGTGTCGTATCCCTTGCTCTCTGCAATACGCATCAAAGGGACCGATGTATTCGCCGCCATTGTCGGACCGAACATACAACAACTTCTTGCCCGTCTCCCTTTCAACAGAGGCCTGAAACTCCTTGAAAGTAGGCAGCACCTGATCCTTGGTCTTTAAGGCATAGACCCAAACCTTCCTGGAACAGTCATCAATAAAGGTTACAAAGTAAGAAGCACCACCAAGAGATTTTACCTTCATAGGACCGCAGACATCCGAGTGAATTAACTCGAGCAACGCCGGCTTCCTCGAACTTGGGTGACTTTGGAAAGACACCCTATTTTGCTTCCCAGCTAAACAGTGCATGCACTTCTCCAACTTTGTAGACTTGAGCCCCGGAATCACTTTCCTGTTCACCAAGTAGCTCATCCCCTTCTCGCTGATATGGCCGAGCCGCCTGTGCCACAACTCGGTAGACGCATCACTGACTGCGTTCACCTCCTGTGCCCCCTGTGCGCTCCCCTCAATATAGTAGAGACTGGACTTCTTGCTTCCTCTGGCAATCACCATCGAACCTCTAGAAAGCTTCCACTGACTGTTTTCGAAGAGACTGAAGAATCCCTCGTCATCTAACCTTCCAACCGACACCAGGTTGAAACGGATATCAGGGACATGACGAACATCCTTGAGAACAAGAACCGCACCCGTTTTCGTTCTCAAATGCACATCTCCAACGGCAACCGCCTTCGACACATCTCCGTTGCCCATCTTCAACACGCCACAGTCGCCTGTCGTGTAAGTGGCAAACAGTGCCCTGTTGTGAGATACATGTGCTGAAGCCCCTGAGTCCACCAGCCAAGAATTGTCATCGCAGGCGAGGTTAGTAATGACCTCATCACCTACGACGATCACATCGCCTCCATGCACCGAGGCCGCCGCTGTAGTGTTCTCTTCTTGCTTCCCTTTGTCGCCCTTCTTCTCTCTCTTCCAAGCGAAACAATTCCGCTTGATATGGCCCTTCTTACTGCAATGGTAACACTCTGAGTCCTCGTAACGACCCTTGGACTTCCCCCTGCTCTTGTCTCTGCCACCACCTGGACCCCTGCTTTTGCCCCTTCCGTGGCTCTCTGAAACCAATGCCTCTGAGTGATAGAATGTAGATGAAGTGCCCTGAGAACGTCTCCGCATCTCTTCATTCAACACCCCGCTCTTGGCAAACTCCAGACTGACCACGCCCTCTGGAGCAGAAGCGATCATAGATACTCGTACGGTCTCCCACGAGTCTGGCAAAGTACACAGCAGCCACAGTCCCTGAACTTCGTCGTCGAACTTGACTCCCATAGAAGATAGCTGGTCAACCACGCCCTGGAACTCACTCAAGTGATCCGAAATAGACGCCCCATCCTTGTACCGCAGATCCATCATCGTTCGGATCAGGAACAACTTGTTTACCCCGGTCTTCTTCGCATACAAGGATTCCAGCTTATCCCACAATGTCTTCGCGTGCTCAATATTGGCAACGTGGTTGTACACGTTCTCATCAACAAACTGCCGTATGTACCCACACACCTGTATATGCTCGAATGTCTAGTCCTCCTCGGATTTATCACTGGGCTTCTCGGATGCAAACACGGGTAGATGCAGCTTCTTGACAAACAGCAAATCCTTCATCTTGCTCCGCCAATAATGATAGTTTGTGCAATTAAGATTCACCATGCGCACCGGCTTCGCGTCCATCTCTCCTCTCTGGTTTCTCTGTCAACTACTGACACTCCTTCTGAATTCCAGAACCTGGCTCTGATACCACTCTGTTGGGAAAGAAACGCGGAGACCTTTCCCCAAACCGGAGAGTACCTGCGAGAGGACCGAGCAATACAACACACGAACTCAAAAACAATCACACAAAACAATCCACGCAGACACAGAGAATTTTTGACGTGGAAAACCCTTGCGGGAAAAAACCACGGGACGATCGGAGTCCAACCCTGAGAAGCCTCCACTAATGGAATAGAAGAATTACACCCTCTACAAACTCCTTCCGATCCAAATCGGATCCCCACAACACTCAGAGATAAGAACAATGATTACAAGGCTACGAAGAGCGAGAACGACGAGTAGAGATTACCCGAAACACGATCTCCTTCGAAAACGACCTTCAATCCTCCGTCTTCTCATCCGAAGTTGCAATGGCACTCCTCCTTCCTCTCTCCAAGTTGTGTTACGTTGCAATATGTTGCACTCTGTTGCACAATGAATTAGGGTTGGAAAATTCCAATATAACTCCCTAATCCCGCAGCAAACCTGGACCGTTGGATTAGATCCAGTGGTGAAAACTCACCCGAAATTCCGCTTCAGCCCCGACGACACAGTTCGGCCAGAACTCTGTGTCGGGCAAACAGCACTGGACGGCCAACTTCTGGAAGTGCCAGACCGAGTTCGGCCAGAACTCGGCCTGGGACCGAGTTCGGGCCGAACTCGGTAGGCCCAGGCCAGAAACTCCTTCAGGAGCAGCAGCAGCAGCAGTAGCGACTCCAGTCGCCTACTTTCCGAGCTTCTTCGACATACGAACGACGCTCGTCGCACTCCGAGGTCTTCTCCACATAGGTTGGGAACCCCACCCACTCCAACACTCCCAATGTATGGGAGTTCCACTAACCCTGTAGCCAACTGAAAATTAAGAAAATCTTGCATTGAACTAGGGTTTGGAGGCAAACCTCTAGTCTTCTCCTCTTGACGCATAACTGTATTGAAATCCCCGTCCACTGCCCATAGGATGTTGTACTGAGTTTGAATATGCTGGAGCCTCGCCCATATGTCTTGTCGTCCTTCCTTGGTTCCACGTCCATGAATAATAGACAATAACATTTCCAATGGTAGTATATCATTCCTAAATCTGATAATTAACGTCTGATAAAAAGAGTCAACTAAAGTTATAGAAGCATCCAACTTCGTCATGAGCCAAATGTTGCCCTTCATGTTAACCATGGCCTGCTGGAAGCCAAGTTAGAGTTGGTATGCCACCAACTTCTTCTTTGAGACTTTAGGTTCAATAACTGCAAGAAGCTGAATTTTGTTGATTCTACTTAAATATTTTATCCTCTTAGTGGTCATCTTGTTTGCAACTCCTCGAACATTCCAGATTAGAAAGTTAAACATTAAAACTTTTGATGGGGGTATACTTGTAGAAGCGACGGCTGTCGTGGCATGAGTGACTCTATCTGTTGGCTCTGGGGCTTTCTTGTTACACTGCGACTGGGTTGGCCTAGATGGCCCTGGTTCTGCAACAACTTTAGAGATTGCTTCATTAGTGTCTCTTGTTGTTCTGGCCTCTTCTTCTTCTGCTATATCTGCCCAATTTCAATCGATAATTTCTCCTTCCGCATTGCCATCGATATTATCTAAGGGTTCTTCTCTATTTGTCCCATCCACGGTCTTGGTGATAGTGTCATGTCCTTCTTCAGCAATAACTTCTCTACTAATGTTTTGGAGGACATTCCTATTAATAGATCTTCTCTAACTGTCTCATCCGTGGTCTGAATACGAGTCTCATTTCGATCATTAATATGACCCGTAGTCCCATACCCCTCCTCGGATAAAGAGGTATTTAGCTCGGTAGCATTAATTATTTGAGCATTACCCGATCGGTTTTTAGTGGCTACTTCATTAATGACTATTCCTTCCTGACCAATAGCCAACTGCTGACAGCTGCAACTCGGGATATCATCCACAATAGGTTGTCGTTATTGGTCGACGAGCTGTTCCTTTTCTCCCCTGGCAAGAATGTGTAATTAATGGCTGAGATTGATTAACTTCTTTCTGTACCATAGGCTCTTTTCCTTTATCTTTCTGACGAGTTTTGCAGGAATCCAGATTGTGGCCTTGATGACGGCAATATGAACAGTACATTGGAGTTGATTCATATTCTATAAATTGTCAGAAGCTTCGATTACGCGCCATATTTATCCGAATTCGGTGTTGCAAAGGCTTAGAAGCGTCAACTTCAACAAAAACTCGAGTCATACTAGGCCGAGACAAATCAACTGTAGCTTTGTCTATCTTTAGAGGGGAACCTATCACTCCGGCAATAGCGAACATTGCTTCTTTGGCATAGAGATGATGGGGGAGGTTGGGCAATCTGATCCATACTGGGACGAATGGGGATTCTTCTGCTAGAGAAAAATTCGGATCCCACTTGAAGAGCCTTATGGGGGATCTAGCAATGTACCACGTCTCTTTCGAACGAAGTCGAAGATAGTCAGATTCATAGGAAGGACGAATAAGGATATGCTTAGGACTAATAACACCGGCATGGATGACTCCGTCAAAGACGAAGCCAGCAAATGCTTTACGAATAGTGTCGATTGAAGGACAAGAATGTGTGAATTTGCCCACAAGCACAAAGCACAGTGGAGATGCAAGAGCAGCTTCCTTTTCCTCAGAGAACGAGATTGCGAGGGCACCCTTGAAAGAAGACACAGATCTAGGAGGGATGGCCAGTCTTGAAGAGGAGACCGATCCGCCCACTAACATCCGCAAAGGAGCTGCCATGAAACCCTAAAGCCGAAAACAAGAAGGTCAACTGAAGGGGTGGTGCTACCATCCGAGTGGATTGGCAGCCCCGAGAGGGACGCCGGCAAGGCCGGGGGCCATGCCGGAGTCGGAATGGGAGAAGGGAGGCGCTCTAGGGTTTCCCGAGAGGGGAGGCGATCATCATATGTATCATATATTTCCGTCAGAAAACTGTCGCTAATCCGTCACTTGATATCGACGTTATCGACGGATTAGCGACGAAACGATACGATCTGATACGCTTTTGCGACGGGTTAGCGACGGAAATTTACGTCGGTAATGTCTACACAGTTCAGTACTTAAAAGCTGAAGTGGACGACAGTCCGTCGGAAATGCGTCGCTAATGCTTCGTATTGTGACGTCGACTATCCGTCGCTATTCCGTCATGTGACGACAACTTAGCGACGGATGGTTATTAGCGACGAGCTGATTGCTGACGGATGTTTTTGGCCAATATCCGTCGGCAATCGGTCGCTAATAGTTATTACCGTCGTCTTAGCGACGGATTCGGCCGTCGCTAAATCGATAAATTTTGGTAGTGTACTACCAAATGTTTACAACCCTCTTACAACCACTCATCCAATTTCTTACATGTGGGCCAGGTGGTGGCCTGGCCCACATGTCAGCAAATGTGTGAAGGTTGTAAGTGGGTTGTAAACATTTGGTTGTAAACTTAGCATTATTGTATATTTTTATTTTTTATTTTTTTTTCATATATATATATATATATATATATATATATATATATATATATATATATATATATATATATATATATATATATATTAAAGGAACACTAAATTTTATTCATGATATTGTGAGTATCAACTCAGGTTACAAAAGATGTGAAGCCCCCTGTTGATGAGCGGCCCCAATTCCATCCATCTCCCTCATCGGCTATGAATCTATCTGCATAAGTATGTCCCTGTAATAGCCTTTTCCATACATGGGAAGCATTAGAAGTAGCTCTAACAGTACCTGGAGACGAGTGAGCGCAGTACTTGGCTTTGAAATACCGCGTCTATAAGCTATCCAACGTCTTGAACTTCCACCAGAGCTTTATCGTCATCATGTTCATGACATCTTGTAATCTTTTTATTCCCAAACCACCTTCTTCTTTTGTTCTAGCCACCTTTTCCCATCCAAGCCAGGTCTGCTTTTGTACACCATCCTGTGAACCCCAGAAGAAGCTCGAAAACATGGATTCCATGCGATTAAGAACAATACAAGGAGGATTACATGCCGCCAACGTGTATATTGGCATTGACGTGAGAACTGATTGCAAGAGGACGAATTTTCCCCTAGGCGATAGGATCTTGTTGTGCCAACCTTCCACTCGAGCCCTTATCTTGGTCAGTAGATCTTCGTATATATATAAAATATATATATATATATATTTTTATTTATTTATATATATATATATATATATATATATATATATATATATATATATATATATATATATTTGAAGGAATGGGTACTTCTTATTGATAAAATGCCAAAAACTGTACAATAATCTCGTGATCGAGCTTCATCCCTCCAGCATCATATGCCCTCTATACATTTGATATCATATTCTATCCCGTGTACTATAATATTAACAGAATTGGATTTGCCTTCAAATAATCGTCGATTTCTTTCCCGCCACACATGCCAGACTGTACATAGCAGCCTCATTCTCGCCCATCTATAAGGTTCAGCACCCTGAGCCTTCGTCGCCCCGACCTCCTCAAATATATTCACCAATCCATCATGACTCCTACCCCGAACACCCGACGCGTAGCGACTTCTCCTCCAAATTTCATCGGTGAACGGACACATGAAGAATATATGATCTCTCGTCTCTATACTGTTAGGATTCCCACACAGCATGCAACAAGTGTTTTGTATCTGGATACCAAACCTGGCTAACCGATCTTTGGTAAGAAGACGGTTTGGATAGCTTTGAAAGCACATAACTTCATTTTATTAGGCGCTCCCTTAGTCCAGACAATCTCCGCCCATCCTACTTCTGGCCGCTGTTCTCGTATCCGCTCGTATATCCGCCCCGTTGGAAATTTGTCGGTGTGAACTCCATCCCACTCCCACCTATCCGCCAATCCCTCCTTGTCCATTTGTATCTCCTGCAACTCAGCGGCAAGCCACCGCCCCTCTCTTCTGTTGATTGTGTCCCATTCCCCATTACGGATCAGGACGCTGACCAACTCATTCGAGCCTATTAGTTCATATGTAGGCCAACCGAACTTCTCAATTAAGCTGCTGTGATTAATCCAAGGGTCCGCCCATAAACGCGTGCTCCGGCCATCGACTATCACCCGAGAAATGAACTGTTTAAGCCTGTCCCGCTGCCGCAAAATAACTTTGAAAGTTACCGAATAATTGTTATCGATTCGGGCTATCCAGAAATTGCTATGCTGCAGATACCTATTTCTCGTCCAGTTAGCCCAAAGCGATTTATCTTCCACGAACCTCCAAGCTAGTCGAAGCGTAGCCACCTCCCGAAGTGTTCTCAGAGATCTGATTCCAACTCCGTCTTCCTTTTTCTCTTGACAAAGATCCTCCCAAGATATTGTATGCACCCCTCCTCGCCACACAAAGTTTGCACACAGCTTTTCGACCTGCTTTATGATGTTTATTGGTATTATGATAGCCTGCAACCAATAAATAACAATAGCCCAAATAACAGATCGAACCAACTCCAGTCTCCCTTCGAACGAAAGCAGTTGTGCCTGCCAACCCTCAAGCCGGGAATGTACATACTGTATCAGCCCTGCGCAGTCGTCAGCATTCGCATAATTGATTGATAAAGGGATCCCGAGATATCTTACCGGCAATTGGCCCAGTTCGATACCTAACATTATCGACCATACTTCCTTATTTTGGCAGTCCTTATTAAAATAAACCTGACTCTTCTCCTTGTTCAGTCGCAGTCCTGCTAGATCCCCAAACTCCTCATGGATGTCGTTTAGAGTGTTAATGGACATGGGTGATGGCTCTATAAAAACAAGCAAATCATCTGCATATATAAGATGAGACACGCATGGCGAGACTCGTCGGAATAATGGCGTTAATCTTTTCCGGTGCACCGCAAGATCCATCAGGCGAGTGTAATATTCCATCACAATAGTAAAGAGGTATGGTGACAGAGGATCACCTTGCCGCAAGCCCCGATTGCTGGAGAAGTATCCATGCGGTTGTCCCTTTACTAGAATTGAGAACGTCGGGGTGGTGATACATTCTCGAATTCGTTCAGTCCACCATTGATCAAAACCCATGCTACGCAATATTTCACACACAAACTCTCTGTTTACCATATCATAAGCTTTCCGCAAATCCATCTTAATACACCCCTTTCTGCCACCCGCTTATTGAAGTCCCGCACCAGTTCGTGTGCAAGAAGACAGTTCTCCGCGATCGACCTCCCTTTGATAAATGCAGTCTGGTTGGGTGAGATGAGTTCCTGCATTATAGCCTGCATTCGATTACACAAAAGGTGAGAAATAATCTTATAAATATAGTTACAACATGCAATTGGCCTGAAATCTCCCAACTCCGTGGCACCCTCTTTCTTCGGAATCAACGTTACAAACGTATGATTCATTTCCTTCAACAGTAGACCTGTGTGGAGGAATTCTTGCACAACAAGTAGGACTTTATCACGCAGATATTCCCAGTGTTTCTTGAAGAAAGCTGCATTAAATCCATCTGGACCTGGCGCCTTGTGTAGGTCAGCCTTCTTGATAATCTGCTCAATCTCCTCCATCGGAACTTTCTTCCTGAGTATAGCATTTCCTGCAGGAGTAACTATCCGCTTGCAAACTAGCTTCCTCTGGGAAGGAGGACCTGTACTCGGTCTGATTGTATAAAGCAGTATAGTAAGCAATCGCTTCTTGCTGTATCATTCCCGCATCGATGATCGCCTGTCCATCCGTATTAAGAAGGGTGTGCATAGAATTCCTGTGCTTCCGCGCCTTGATAGTCTCATAGAAAAATTTAGAACATGTGTCACCATCCTTAAGCCAACTGCATTTGGCTTGTTGCTGTAGCTTCAATTCCTCCTGAAAACGAAGCTTTCGAACCTCCTCTTTCAGTTCAATCTCTCTCTCTGCCGCTAAATTATCCAACGGATGCACCTGAAGGTGATCATGTACTTCCTGAAGTAACCGCTCCTGTTCCTTCAAACTGGACTTCGGTCGGTACCTGTTCCATAACTTGAGCTCTTGCTTGATACGCTTCAGCCGCTGGACTAATATGAACTGCGCATTGCCACTCAGTGGATGAGCACATCCCTGCACAATAGCTTCATTGTACCCTTCAATCAACGGCCAAGCATTGCAATATCTGAACGGACGTCGCCTTTCTTGTGTATCCGAGACAAGGCGGATAACAATGGGAGCATGGTCACTCGTTCCTCCATGGATCCCCTCTGCCTGTCCTCCTGGAAAGATCTCCAACCATTTGTTGTTACACAATGCTCTATCAAGTTGGCAAACCACGCGATTGACAGCAGAACTGTTATTCCAAGACCAGATATGACCTGTCCTTGATAAGCACATAAGCCCCGACTTCAGTAAGCAGTTTCGAAAATCTTCAAGGATTGGCTCCGGAACACGGCGGCCCCCAATCTTCTCCGACGCATATAGCATGGCGTTAAAGTCCCCACAGAGTAACAATGGCATGGAATCTTCTATCTCTACCGCTAACTTGATGATATCCTGCCATAATTCTAACCTCCGTCGACGGTCATTATGCCCGTATATTGCACAAACCACCATCTGGAAACCCCCTTTGTTAGTAAATACCATGGCAATCATCTGCTCCGAGAGCAACTTCATGTCACCCTTCCAATCCCGCGTATCCCACAACATCCAGATACGTGCCACTCCACCTAGCCCGAGATTATGCTGCGTATCCCAGTACGGCATTAGTCTTCTATTAATTATGTCAAAAGTTTTGATTTTACTCTCTAGGATCGATACAATTGTACATCTGTACTTTTGTATATTATCCTTAATCTCTCTCCACCTACCAATGGAGTTTGCCCCCCTCACATTCCACGTAAGGATCGTCATTGATATTGAGATGATTGGTTGTCCTTCAGAAGTCTCGTGCTCTCCCGAGGACTGTGTGGGAGAGACGCATTACTCATCTATTTTTGCCTCTGATCATCACCTCTATTTGTCTGACCCGCATTGGGACCCCTAAGAGTCTCGACCCATCTCGGATTAGCCCTGGTTATGGGATCCTCCCCCACCTTCTGCAAGACACCGATGCCGTGTTCATTAGCTCCTGTCAATACTGTGGAACTATTACCCTCACTATGGTGTGTAAATTTTGCAGCTTTAGCCAATACTCCGTCCTCCCTATATTCATCGCCATCACCGTCTATACTGGAGGACTCCCCTCTGTTCTTATCCAGGTCCTGTAAATTCCCTTGTCTGTATAGTACCATGGCTTGACTAGGTGTCGTCTCACCGTCTTTGGCTGCCTCCGGGATGGCCCTCTTGCCCAGCACAGTACCTGCACTCCCTGTAATCAGTTGTTCACATACTACTGGCGTCGAGTCCATCTCCTCAACCTGGGTCTGGTCCTGCACCTGATTCTGTTGAGAAGTCTCAATATTTTCCTCTCTAGTATCAGTATTCATGTGATCCCCTATTGTCTCTTCAGCAATATGTTGCGGAACTTGGACGTTCATACCATTTCCTTCTTCATTAGTTTTATTCTCAGGAGATTCTGCAACTTCCCTACATTGATCATGAGTATGACCAAAGTAGTTGCATTTGGTGCACGAAGTGGGCACCCACTCGTACTCAATTTCTTGCTCCTGCCAGGTTCCATTGGGAAGCACCATATCAATTTTTCGAGGTAACGAGTCCGTAGCCGTGATTTCCATGAATACCCGTGCATATGACAATCTCTGCCTTCGTACCGTCGGGATATCAGTACGGAGGGGATTGCCGACCATGCTCGCTATTTTCATTATTGATGGGATACTCCACAGTTGCGGAGACAACCATGGCAAGCGGATCCAGATGGGGACCGTAGTCAATCGATCCTTCTCAAAATTTATCTCAGGCCGCCATCTCTTGAGCACTATTAGACGTCCATCGAACGTCCAGGGTCCTCCTTCCAGTACCCTATTCAGATCTTATTCCAATGCAAATTTTACAAAATAGAACCCGTTTTCCCGAGAGAATATCTCCATAGCTCCTTTCGGATGCCATAACCGTTGTGCAAAAGCTTTGATTTGTCCGTAGAACGGTCGACTCCCCATCACGTATAGTACCAATGTATTCTTCCAATACTCCAGGGTTTCCTCCAAATCATCTCCTGTGATCTCTACCACTTTTCGTCCATCCACGATCCTAGGTTCCACATATTGCAGCGACGTCTCCTCCTGTATTAAGGACGATTTGCATAGGTCCGTCCAGGATACTGGTCGAGATAGCTCCATCTGGTTTGCCACCCGCCGGCCAGTGTCTTTGTATTGTGCTCGACCACCTGACTCCATTCTTCTCTCCTTCCCTTTTCCCGTACCGTTCCCTTTTCCCGTACCGCCCCCATCACCCTGAACCCGCCACTGGTTCGGCTGTTGTGGTTCTCGATGCGGAAGAGGACCACCTCCTGGCATCCCTTTCCTGTCCTGCATCTGCCATGTCCTCGTCCCCTGAGGCCGCCCCCTCTGATCCAACACTCTTTGGTTTTCTCTGTGATCTCCACTAGACGCCCGTTTGTTCCTCTTCCTCCGCTCCACCGTAGTCCAACCCCCAGCAATCTCTCTCGCACCCGCGTCTCCTTGCTCATCCTCCGCGGCGCCGGGGGCCCTTTGGCCGGTGTCCGGCGGCCCTACCCCAAAGTCTTCTCCCCGATGCACAAACCCTAGCGCCGCCATTTTATATATATATATATATATATATATATATATATATATATATATATTTATATATATATATATATATATATATATTATATATATATTATATATATAATATATATATATAATATATAATATATTATATATATTATATATTATATATATAATATAATATATATATTATATATATAATATAATATAATATATATATTATAATATATATATTATATATAATATAATATAATATAATATAATATATATAATATAATATATATTATATATATATATATATATATATATATATATATATATATATATATATATATATATATATATATATATAAGTATATATATTATACTTTTGTACTTTTGAACTATTTATAGTATTTTATATGCATATACATATATACTGTTATATTAAATATTATATCATTATTATTATTATTATTATTATTATTATTATTATTATTATTATTATTATTATTATTATTATTAGTATCATTTTCATCATTAAGTATTATTGTTTTATTAAATAAAAATAAAAATAATTTAAAATTATATTTGTGACATTTGAAGTATTGGGCTTACATGTAATTTCAAACTAGGCTTCGAAGCTAAAAAATACTATTATAGTATTCTCTACCTAATTAAAATATAGCTTTTAACTTAAAAAGTATGTATTGACAAAGCTGGGGTTTTTAGTCTCAAATTGATTTTTTATATTTCAAAATATTTATTTGAAAGATTATAATAAATAAAATATAGTTTTTAAGTATAATAAGTATTTTCTAAAGTTGTATGTATTTATTTATACTAATTTCTTTCGAATCAAATCTTGTCCATGTTCGTTTCCTTTTCCTTTTCAAAATTCGGACTTCCTTATGTCGTCCCTATTGGACTGTTCCGGACTCAGTGGAACGTTTGTCCCATCATTTGAGATCATCTTGCTTAGTTTTGACATCTAAGATTACTATGTGCCAACAAGATCATATCATGCACATTGATTCCAAATTAACCGAGGCAAGTATTTGTTTATGCTTTCATGTGCATTTACTTTGTATTGTAATATTTCATCTATGCATGCTATTTTTCTGTGTCTTGACTGTTTACACATACGAGAGGAGAGCGATCGATTAATGTTCATGTTTTTTTATTGTTATCGTTATCGTTGTCATGACCTTGTTTACATGATTGTAAGGTGATATTAGAGAGGTACAATTACTAGGTACGTAGACAAAGCCTGATTGTATTCTTGGCAACTCTCCCGTTTACGGGGGCGGGCCTTTATATCCTCATCATTTGCCCAAGCCGTCCACGTATAGAAATGTTGTACTTCTCATGATACGTGCACTATTATTGATTACATGAGTTTCTTCATCTTTTCATGCTTGCTATTTTCTTTATCATTCTCTTATATTATATGATTTCATGATCATATTGTACACATTTTCTCTTGATCATTGTTCTCCATGTTTAGTATTATATTGCATTATATTGTACTTGTATTATGATGGCTAAACTTGTACTTGTTCTATTCCTGACTGAAAACTTATTTTTGCAGCTTAGTCAGATGCTACCCTTCGCACTTGGAACCTTTTTGGAGGAGATAGAGATTTTGGAGGCCAAACATAGGTTATAAAATAGATTAGATAATTCATGAATTTAAATATTTAGCGGTTTTGTTCCTAAATATTATTTCGGTGTATTATTGGATTTGTAAATTGAATAGTTATTGCGAATAAGCAAATAAATAATTTTTATGAGTAAATATTATGTTGATGATTGTTATTAAGGTCTAGACAACGTACTATCGCCAATGTTGCGGCGTAGGCTGGACTTGGCCACGAACTCGTATCCCAAAAGTGGGAGCGGGTCATGACAGGTGTGCTACTCAATCGAGTTTCTATATGCTATTTATTTTTAAATGACACACATGGATCAACTATAGACTTATTAGACTCGTTTCGATCCAAATAATACCGCCGGCCTAAAACTAGACCAACTGGGGTTCAATGAGCCTAATATTGGGTTCCATAAACTATTAGACTTATTTTAGATTGATTTTTATGAATTAATTGCAGTGATATCAATTCAAATCTATTTTTTTAACAATCCTATAACTACTTTCCTAATTTGGACCCAATCAAATCTCCTTGAGATACACCATTGATTTAAACTATCAAATCTCCTCCAAATCAACCCAAAACAAATCCCAACAAACCCTAACATATAAAACTCAATTATATTTTAACCTTCAAAAAACTGTAGCCCCTCTCCCCATACATTGCAAAAACCAAAATCCTCTCTAAGCCCAATTCAGCCGCAGTACCTTATGGCGTAACATAAATTGACCCTTTTTCGACCTCCCGTGATGCTCCATGAATATTCTTTATGAAGCTAATGCGTTGTACTATAATCTTGTCAACCACCCATATGTTCGCAATCCTTTCTAGTATACCAAAATAGCCCTACAAGTTAACCGAAGTTTGGGATCCAAGTCTGAATTCGTTCCAGCAGGTATGCTATTTTGCATCTAGGGTTTTGTGTCGCGACCTCATCTTTTTGTGAGATGAAAACTAATGGAAAGATATTTGTGTCTATTTTCAGGTCTAATTGGCTACCCATATAGTTCCAAATGGTTTGGCCGGGACATCCGTTCTACGAAAATGTGTCTAGAACAGACCAATTCTGTTGCAAGCCAATTTTTAACCACTCTGGGACACTTCGACCTTCCATATATTTTTGGTAAGAGACTAGACTTCCTAATCTTTCCAACGCATATACATTTGTAGTGTTTTGGTTTTGTTTGTTATTTATTAAAAATTTGGACGTTTTATCGTAATATCAAAACACCAAAATACATGACTTCTACGTGTCCAATTGATTTGAAACTTCGTATACCATCACCAAATTAATTTTTGTGCATGTTTTCATTATAAATATATAATTTTACCTATTATCTGTAATTTTTCCATAATTAATGATCTTTAAATATTTCTTGTTTCGACGCTCATATCGTAAATCTAGTCTAGGAACATTGTTGTAGAATCAACCTAGGACTTGTAAACTTGATTTTCTACCAATAAAATATAATAAATAATGATATAAAATATTTATAAATATTTTTCTAGAATTTAAATTAATATTTTATGCTAGTAATAAAATAATTTTATATGAAGATTTGGTAGTTTATATGTTATATTGTGTAGTTTAGACGTTATGACTAGTTTGGTGGATAGATATTATTATGGATCATATATGGGAAGTCCATATATGTTAAGTTGTTAGAGAGAGTAATTGCTAATAGAATATTTACTATAGGTGGACTTGGCAGGAGTAGCGAGGACGTTGGAGTTGGCCAGACGTATACACAGACAGAGGTTACAGCCAAGTGTACCTCGCCAATGTTATGGTTTACCATCTTTTTCTTTCTGTTATTGCATTATTCTCATTCATTATTGTCATGATGTAGGATTGGTTGATATTTAGCGTCCGTATCGTATTCGGGTGTTGATATCATTTTATTGCCATTGTATATTGGTATTAGGCATTGCGTGCATTATGTTGTGTTCATTGACATGATATAACACAGGACACGGACATGATGGATAATGATGACATGATACTGAGTCTGACATGAGATAGTCGTGGCTAGGAACTCTATGATAGCATGTACTAGCTCGCATGTCTTGTTACTAGTACATGATTCATACGTGACTAACTAGATAGTTTTAGAGGATGGGTGGGGGACGACTCTATGAAAATATACGGCCGCCTATACTCATGATTATGCTTTCATATTTGGTACATGGTTATTTTACTCGTGGTCGTGGTCTCTGTAGCAGAGCTATGGCTTCGTTTACTTGTTGGCCCATCGGTATCACAACACGGTGCCATGAGTGATTGCTAGTACGGCTGGGCCTGGTATCAGGATTGTCCTCAACTGCATATTTGTACTTAGATGATTATAATAGTTACCTTTCGTTTTTTAGATATTTTTTTACTGTTATTTGGCATATTTTTATGTACCTTACTTTGTCGCTTGAGGACCTAGTGATCTCTTCAGGTAGTTGGTCACGTAGAGATAGTCCGCTGATTATGAAATTATTGTATCTGGCTCTGGTATTTTATCATGCTTTTAGATTTATTCATTATTTCTATTCTAATATTTAGTCTAGTTTTATAAGTCCTATGTCGTTCTTCGGGTCTATTCGAACATGTGTGTTATTGGTCTGCAGACTATGACACACGGTTCATTCTTGATATATATTCATCATGTGGAATGAGATAGATATTAGTTGATTTGATAGCTTGATTTAGAAAACCAATATAGCTTATACGTACTCGAGCTGGGCTAGAGTCATCTTGATACGTAGCTGGCATGTATACGTTCACCTAGCCCTGTGTATTTTGGGACGAGAGCATTACATATTGTTATGGTGGCCCATATAGGTCAGAGCATATCATTTCGGTTACGTTACTGTGCCGAACAAGCCTGCAATAGGATATTGTATTAGAATCTCAATCCATAATTGCTTTAAATTTTTTTCTATCGCCTTTGGAACTCATAATTGAAGTCGATCATCCTTCTTGAACTCATTGTCTTGGACTCTCATCTTTCCTTATTTCAGAAGGACGAATACTCATGCTTGATGAACCAATTAGATTTTATTCCATCGTTTGATAGAACGTAATTGATAGAAGTGTATTAAAAAAGGAGTTAGTTATCTAAAGTAGTATGGGTCTGGATAGATGTCTTAACTAGATAGACTGAGTAGATCATACTGGCAAAATAGAATTCTTATAGGAGACTTAACCCTAACGAGAGATTCTAGTATCAATGGGCTACACCTATTCTACCATTCAACTATGATATAAAGATGATAGATAGAGATAGGATAGAGAAATAACAAGGTTTTATTTGGTTTAGTAAGGAAGATAAGATAGGGTTCTTAAGCGATATGAATGGAGTAACTTGGAAGAATATCTGGAAGAATTTTAGGATTATATACGATTCCCTAGTTAGAGCGTTGTCACGCCCCAGAACTAGAATACTGGAGAGCGGGGGCAGACATAGCCAGCTACGTATAACGGAATGGAATCCACCCCGCTATACGGTCACGGCTGTCTAGATATGTGAGGGTTTCACTACAATCATCAGTCTCTTAAGGTCATAAAATAGCCTATTGTCTCAATCTCAACCAACTAATAATAATCAAAAGATATCAGATCACCAATATACAATTGTAAGGCGTCCCAAACATTACATATCCAGATGATCATGAAGCTAGTCGTTACAAAATGTGAGGACTAGCAAGAGTTCAGTCATACATGATCAACCCCCGGGGCTTGTCAATCATGTTACAGCCCGTAGGCAGACAGTAAGTAAGTACAATCGAGCTAACACTTGCTCGTCGGCTAAACGCCTCAAAAGAATAATTTACAATATTACAGTGGAAGAACAAAAGAAACCCACTCGATGCCCTGGTTACGCCTGGTGACCACCATCGGGCTGAAAAACAGGGAGATCCTTTGGTGCTGCTCCGGTATCTGGCCATACAAAACCAGCTGGGTCAGACCCCAGAAAGAGCAAGTGCCACAAAGGAGGCTTCACTTAAGGACTAAAACCAATAAATCATTAGCATTCAACAGGTAATAAAATAGTAAGTAACACAGATTGGGGTTTGTGCACTACCAATGCACTTATCCCAATCAGAGAAAATAGTTAAGACAACAGGAGAATCATGATAAATAAAATATAGCTGGACAATATATGAAAAGAAGACGAAGGTACTTTTCCGGAAGTCAGGTTACAATCCTTAAACCAAACAAGGACCGAGATTGTAACCCTTTGCCTGAACAGAACTTAGTCTCTGATCATTTATTGCTAAAGGTGACAATCATCAAGGTGAAAATGAGGGAGTACAATAATAAAAGTGACAATAAAGAGTACAGTGTGCTAGAGTGACAATAGGGTATAATTATTATGGTGACAATCTGGAGTGATAATCATTATAGTGACAATCGTTCAATCATTCTGGCACAATCTTGCAATCAATCACTTCTAGACAATACTATACTGGACTAGACTCCATCCAATCAATCACGGCCAATCATTGCCTACGGCTTTCTACATTAACTAACTAGGGTTATCACAATCCTAGTTACTAGCAAGATGCAATGAGATGTTCCACCAGCCACAAGTCCTGCAGCTAATCCAGGTTATCCAGGCGATTAGGATTCATTAAGCAATTATCAAGAGTTATTAGGTGTGCCCCACATGACAGTGGGCTAGAAATGTGCCCTACTCGACGGCAGGCTACAAGTCCAACAATTGTGGCCGGGATAACGGGATCGCCTGTAACTGGGGAAAATCTCTCATGACTACTGAATTATTCTAATCATTAACCTTAGTTTATTTCAATAGGTATCCCTGACCGTGGTACTCAGGGATCCATGCCCTAGACATGATGCGAGACTGGACAAGTGGATTTAACAAGCAAGCAAGAAAGAACCACCCACGGTGTCAAGACAAGTCAAGCTAAGTTATCAGGTCATGTCAAGTCAGGAGTGCGCCACGACGGGCCACTATCATGTCAGGTTGGTCATGTCAGGAGTGCACCACTACGGGTCACTGTCGTGTTATGCAAGTTCCTTGTCATACCATGCCATGTACAATAGTCATTCCAACATATTAAGTAAAATCAAGTTCATGACAAAAGGCGTAAGGATATAAAATGGATGTAAAATATCTAATAAAATATCAATATAAGGGCTTATAGAAGAGCCAAGCTTAAAGAATTAAAACCAAATCTCCAAGAGCTAATAGATTGCGCAAGGGGTCAGGGGGTTGGATTGCGCAGAGTGTCAACTGCGCAGGGGTGGAGTGCGCAGGGTCCAAGCGCGCAGGGTTGGATTGCGCTGGAAGGGGCAAGCTGGACTGCACCGGGCTAGATTGCGCAGGGCTGAACTGCGCAAAGAATAGACTGCGCAACAATGGATTGCGCAGCAATAGGTTGCGCAGCAATGGGTTGCGCAGTCGGTGAACTGCGCAGCAATGGATTGCGCCAGCACTGGACTGCGCAGCGATGGATTGCGCCAGCACCAAAAGGCACTGGACTAGCTGGATAAATTGCGCCAGCGCTAAAGAGCGCTGGGCTGGGCAAGCTGGATTGCGCCAGCGCTAAAGAGCGCTGGGCTGACTGGATTGCGCCCGGGACAGAAGGTCATCTTCCCCAAAAGCTAAGAGCAAATGGCCATGGAAATTCAAAACTTCAAAAGACCATAACTAGGTCAAATCTCAACGAAAATCCACTTTGTAAAGGTCTAAATTGTGTAAAATTAAATTCTCTTCAACATGGAACAATCAAAACATGAAAATGAACAAGTTTTATAGATCAAAACCACCAATTTTCGAAAATACTTCAATCCTAGATCTACAAATTTCCAAGCTCCAAATGGAGAAAACCCAAGTTCTAATGTTGCTTAAAATGAGCTAATAAAGCTATTAGACAAATAAAATGTAGCCCTTAAGTGATAGCAAGATGCAACTTGCCTAGGTTGGTGGAGAGGAAAGAGTAGTGAGGAAGAAGAAGAAGAAAATAAATGAGGAGAGAGAGAGGGAGTTTGATATTTATGGGAGGGGGTGGTTCACCATGTCAAACCAAAATAAACCGAACCAAGCCAAGCCAAGTCATGTTGAGCCAAGTCAAGGCCAATAAACTCTTTCTAGCAATTTGAACCAAATGAATCAAGAAATAAACCCAAGCTTCACTAACCCAAAATAATAAACCAATGAACCATTAAAACCAATTGAACTATCAATGCTAAATAAAATTCAAGCCAATGCAAAATAAACCAAGATAATTGATCATGAAAAATTAAATATGGGTCCAAAATACGTATACGTACACTAAATACGTATCACGAATTTGGGACATTACATCCTACCCACCTTAAAAGAATTTCGTCCTCGAAATTTAATCAAGAGGCTAGAGATGTAAGGGAAAACTATTCTATCATAGGCAATCTACCGCTACCAATCAATCATACAATCATTCATGCAAGCAAGGATTCGAAGCGTAAGACATAAGGAAGATATTACACCTTACGAGTCAAACCAGCCGGGATGACCTGATCAGATATCATCCTCATGCTCCCAAGTTTGACTCTCCTAAAGAGGGATGACCCTAAGCAACACGGACTGAACTAATAGTCTTGCGCTTGAGGTCTCTCTCCTGGGTCAAACATGGACACGGGCCTATCCTCATACGAAAAGGTTAAAGGTTATTGGTACCAACCTTTTCGAATGATCCAGGACATGGCTTGGGTCCGGGATATTCTGTCACAATTAGGATACATGAAATGCGTCATGCATCCCGCATAATGACGATAGAAAAGCAAGATGAGAGGACACATATACCTCTCGAACGATTCTGAACCTGAGCCTGGGCTAGGGCAAACTGCCGCGGGTTCTGTTGCTGGAAAGTCTGGGCCTGAGTCGGCAATGGCCTCGGGAACGGGAACTGTTGTTGCTGGTGAACTGGAGCTGGTGCTGGTCCCCTAACCGAGGGACTAGATACTGTTGATGCTGAATCGACTCTGAATGGGCAGGACCCCACCCTATGGTCCGGTGCCCCACACAATAAACATAATCCCAACGCCTTGCGACACTCTGCTACCACGTGTCCAGGCTTCCCGCAATAAGAACAGCCCCCGGCGAAAGACTGCGCTTGCTTCTGTTTCTGCTGTGAGTACGTGACCGACGTCACTGAGGCCGCCTGCCTCGGAGTTCCAATAGTAAAAGCCCTGGCTGCCGGGGTTGGTGCTGTCGACTGGGTCGTCTGGCCGTGAGATCGCTTCCGACCTCCGGTCCTATCCACTATTCTCTGGGAGGTATACTCGTGCCTCCTGGCTGCCCTCAGTACTGCATCAAAGGTCTGATGCTCAAACTGTTCGACTGCCAACAAAATCTCCAGGTGAAGCCCTTGCTGAAATCGCTGGGCTCGATCATACTCGGTTGCCACCAAGGTGGGAGCAAACCGACTAAGCCTGGAAAACTCGGCCGCATATCCGTCGACCGTCCTTCCCATCTGCTTCAGGTTGCTGAATCTGGTCTGTAGATCGTACCGAGCCACAGCATCGAAGTACTTGGTCTGGAATCTCTCTCTGAATACGGTCCATAAAATAGGGGCCACTAATCCCACGGCCTGTGCTGCCCACCAACTGCGGGCAAGATCTAGTAACTGCAGGCGCACCACGGCCACCTTCTCGTCTTCGGGAGTCTTGGCTGCTTCTAGAATCACTTCAGTATCCTGAAGCCAAGCATCTGCGGCGATCGCATCTTCGCTGCCATCGAAGAATGGAGGGTTCAGGCGCTTGAAACTATTCGCTGCACTGTTCCCATGACGACCACCTCTATTCAGAGCATCTTCCACTACCTGGTGCAAGGCATCCCCTCTACGATCCTGGAAAGCTAACAAGGTCCTGACGAGACCCACCAAAGTGCCATCATCGGGCTCTGTAGGCTGAACGGGCTGAACTGGTGGCTCGGGATCCCCGGTAGGCATAACCCTAGAAGCCACTCCTGAATGCTGGGCTTGATCCCCAGGTTGCTGTTGGTCCATGGGAGGTGCTCCGCCTTGCTGATCGGCCGGTCCATGAACAATGCCGCTGAAGAAGACGACATAGGGAACAATAAGGAAGGACCAGGACAGATCAACGATAACAAGCATGTGATCAGGACAAGAATTCAGAGATTCAGAGAATACGAACAGAGATCAAGGACGGGTACTGATTGAGACATCTATCCGGTAAACCCTCACACATCTTGATTGACAAGACCTGCATGGGCCACCACTTAAACCATGTCACGCCCCAGAACCAGAATACTGGAGAGCGGGGGCAGACATAGCCAGCTACGTATAACGGAATGGAATCCACCCCGCTATACGGTCACGGCTGTCTAGATATGTGAGGGTTTCACTACAATCCATCAGTCTCTTAAGGTCATAAAATAGCCTATTGTCTCAATCTCAACCAACTAATAATAATCAAAAGATATCAGATCACCAAATATACAATTGTAAGGCGTCCCAAACATTACATATCCAGATGATCATGAAGCTAGTCGTTACAAAATGTGAGGACTAGCAAGAGTTCAGTCATACATGATCAACCCCCGGGGCTTGTCAATCATGTTACAGCCCGTAGGCAGACAGTAAGTAAGTACAATCGAGCTAACACTTGCTCGTCGGCTAAACGCCTCAAAAGAATAATTTACAATATTACAGTGGAAGAACAAAAGAAACCCACTCGATGCCCTGGTTACGCCTGGTGACCACCATCGGGCTGAAAAACAGGGAGATCCTTTGGTGTTGCTCCGGTATCTGGCCATACAAAACCAGCTGGGTCAGACCCCAGAAAGAGCAAGTGCCACAAAGGAGGCTTCACTTAAGGACTAAAACCAATAAATCATTAGCATTCAACAGGTAATAAAATAGTAAGTAACACAGATTGGGATTTGTGCACTACCAATGCACTTATCCCAATCAGAGAAAATAGTTAAGACAACAGGAGAATCATGATAAATAAAATATAGCTGGACAATATATGAAAAGAAGACGAAGGTACTTTTCCGGAAGCCAGGTTACAATCCTTAAACCAAACAAGGACCGAGATTGTAACCCTTTGCCTGAACAGAACTTAGTCTCTGATCATTTATTGCTAAAGGTGACAATCATCAAGGTGAAAATGAGGGAGTACAATAATAAAAGTGACAATAAAGAGTACAGTGTGCTAGAGTGACAATAGGGTATAATTATTATGGTGACAATCTGGAGTGATAATCATTATAGTGACAATCGTTCAATCATTCTGGCACAATCTTGCAATCAATCACTTCTAGACAATACTATACTGGACTAGACTCCATCCAATCAATCACGGCCAATCATTGCCTACGGCTTTCTACATTAACTAACTAGGGTTATCACAATCCTAGTTACTAGCAAGATGCAATGAGATGTTCCACCAGCCACAAGTCCTGCAGCTAATCCAGGTTATCCAGGCGATTAGGATTCATTAAGCAATTATCAAGAGTTATTAGGTGTGCCCCACATGACAGTGGGCTAGAAATGTGCCCTACTCGACGGCAGGCTACAAGTCCAACAATTGTGGCCGGGATAACGGGATCGCCTGTAACTGGGGAAAATCTCTCATGACTACTGAATTATTCTAATCATTAACCTTAGTTTATTTCAATAGGTATCCCTGACCGTGGTACTCAGGGATCCATGCCCTAGACATGATGCGAGACTGGACAAGTGGATTTAACAAGCAAGCAAGAAAGAACCACCCACGGTGTCAAGACAAGTCAAGCTAAGTTATCAGGTCATGTCAAGTCATGAGTGCGCCACGACGGGCCACTATCATGTCAGGTTGGTCATGTCAGGAGTGCACCACTACGGGTCACTGTCGTGTTATGCAAGTTCCTTGTCATACCATGCCATGTACAATAGTCATTCCAACATATTAAGTAAAATCAAGTTCATGACAAAAGGCGTAAGGATATAAAATGGATGTAAAATATCTAATAAAATATCAATATAAGGGCTTATAGAAGAGCCAAGCTTAAAGAATTAAAACCAAATCTCCAAGAGCTAATAGATTGCACAAGGGGTCAGGGGGTTGGATTGCGCAGAGTGTCAACTGCGCAGGGGTGGAGTGCGCAGGGTCCAAGCGCGCAGGGTTGGATTGCGCTGGAAGGGGCAAGCTGGACTGCACCGGGCTAGATTGCGCAGGGCTGAACTGCACAAAGAATAGACTGCGCAACAATGGATTGCGCAGCAATAGGTTGCGCAGCAATAGGTTGCGCAGTCGGTGAACTGCGCAGCAATGGATTGCGCCAGCACTGGACTGCGCAGCGATGGATTGCGCCAGCACCAAAAGGCACTGGACTAGCTGGATAAATTGTGCCAGCGCTAAAGAGCGCTGGGCTGGGCAAGCTGGATTACGCCAGCGCTAAAGAGCGCTGGGCTGACTGGATTGCGCCCGGGACAGAAGGTCATCTTCCCCAAAAGCTAAGAGCAAATGGCCATGGAAATTCAAAACTTCAAAAGACCATAACTAGGTCAAATCTCAACGAAAATCCACTTTGTAAAGGTCTAAATTGTGTAAAATTAAATTCTCTTCAACATGGAACAATCAAAACATGAAAATGAACAAGTTTTATAGATCAAAACCACCAATTTTCGAAAATACTTCAATCCTAGATCTACAAATTTCCAAGCTCCAAATGGAGAAAACCCAAGTTCTAATGTTGCTTAAAATGAGCTAATAAAGCTATTAGACAAATAAAATGTAGCCCTTAAGTGATAGCAAGATGCAACTTGCCTAGGTTGGTGGAGAGGAAAGAGTAGTGAGGAAGAAGAAGAAGAAAATAAATGAGGAGAGAGAGAGGGAGTTTGATATTTATGGGAGGGGGTGGTTCACCATGTCAAACCAAAATAAACCGAACCAAGCCAAGCCAAGTCATGTTGAGCCAAGTCAAGGCCAATAAACTCTTTCTAGCAATTTGAACCAAATGAATCAAGAAATAAACCCAAGCTTCACTAACCCAAAATAATAAACCAATGAACCATTAAAACCAATTGAACTATCAATGCTAAATAAAATTCAAGCCAATGCAAAATAAACCAAGATAATTGATCATGAAAAATTAAATATGGGTCCAAAATACGTATACGTACACTAAATACGTATCACGAATTTGGGACATTACAAGCGTAATCACCCATATGGAAGACTATAGTGAAAGGATTTGAAAGTCATGTTATGAATAGAATGAGTCTATAAGCATTGTACTTAAGATAGATACAGAAGCTTATAGAAATTCTTTGGTTGCATCGAGGCAGAGAAAGTTTTGCTTGAACAATGTAGAAATCATGATTGTAGGCATAGGTCAAGAAATGGAGTTACACTATATAGTGGCCTAAAAACCTTACTATAGAGAATTCTATTAAAGGGATATATGATGATAGGTTACACCATAGTGTCGATCTTGGGATTGAGTGTAGAGTAGATAGGACTGTGTTAGACTCGACATACCTATATATAGAAGGAGAATAACTTAGAATGACCAATTAGAAATCATGACTACAAGATTAGACTAGAAAGGATGGATTGTTAATCATACTATTAAGGAGATTGGATAGGAGAATGACATAGCGTACTCCTTTGAGCTATTCCTAGTTACATTAGCATGGTTCTTTATTAGTGAGCATTATTTTAATTTTGAGGACGGAACTTTTAAGGTGGGTAGATTGTAAGCACCCTGATTTTTGAGAATTTTTTATTTACTTTATATAATTCATATATATTAAACCATATTTTATTTTTAATTATGGCTATATAGGCACTTTGCTGTAACTTTGATTTTTAAAGCACAACATTGACCAATTCCTTGAAACAAGTTCCATATTCATGTTCTAGACGAGTCTACCATTATTTTTGCATATCTGTCCCACTCAAATATGTTCTCTTGTACTACATATTTCTTGTAAAACTTTTGGGTCAAAATGACCATTTTACCCTTCATCATAATTTCGATGTATTTTTCCAATTCCGATTTGAGGCCCAAATCCGATCCAAAATTTTGCGACCAAATATATGATTTTGACCTATTTAGCCTATTACAGTGTACCACTCAATCGAGTTCCTATGTTCTATTTATTTTGTTATTTATCTTTTAATGGCACATAAGACTCAACTATAGACTTATTGGACTCGTTTCGATCCAAATAATCTCAACGATCCAAAACTAGACCGATTGGGGTTCAAAGAGCCTATTCTAGAGTACCCTAACCTATTAGACTTGTTTTAGACTGGTTTTTAATGAATTAATTATAGCCATATCATTTCAAATCTATTTTTAAAACAACCATAAAACTACTTTCCAAATTTGGATCCAATTAAATCTCTTTGAGATACACCTTTGATTTAAACTATCAAATCTCCTCCAAATCAACCAAAACCAAATCCCACCAAACCCTACCATATAAAACTTAAAAGTTTTATATTTTAACCTTCAAAAACTATAGCCCTTCTCCCCATACATTACAAAAAGCAAAATCGCCTCCCTGCCCAATTCAGCCGCAGCACTTTGTGGCGTAACAGTAATTTTGACCCCTTTTCGACCTTCCGTAATGCTCTACGAATATTCATTATAAAGCTAACATGATCCTATCCCTTCTAGTACACTAAAATAGTCCTACAAGTCAACCAAAGTTCGGGATCCAAGTCTAAATTCGTTCCAGAAGGTATACTATTTTCCATCTACGATTTCGTGTACTTACCTACCCCATCTTTTTGTGAAACTAGAACTACTAGAAATATGTCTGTGTCTATTTTCATTTTCAATTGGTCATCCACACAGTTCCAAACGGTTTGGCCGAGACATCCATTCTACGAAAAGGTGTCCAAAATAGACCTGTTCTTTTATGAGACATTTTTCAACCACTTTCGGGCCACTTCGAACTTCCATATATTTTTGGTAAGAAACTAGACTTCCTAAGGTTTCCAACGCATATAAGTTTGCAGCATTTTGGTTTCATTGTTATTTACTAAAAAACTGGACGTTTTACCGTAATATCGAAACACCAAAATCTATGAGTTCTACGTGTCTAATTGATTTAAAACTTCGTATACCATCACCAAGTTAATTGTTGCGCATGTTTTCATTATAAATATATAATTTTACCTACTTTTGTGATTTTTCTAGAATTAACAATTTTTAATAATTTCTTATTTCGGGTCTCATATCGTATACCTAGTCTAGGAATATTGTTGTAGAATCAACCTAGGACTTATATACTTGATTTTCTACCAATAAAATATAAAAATAATAATATAAAATATTTACAAATATGTTTCTAGAATTTAAATTAATATTTTATGTTAGTAATATTTTGTAGTATAGACGTTATGACTAGTTTGGTGGATAGATATTATTATGGATCATATATGGGAAGTCCATATATGGTAAATTGTTAGAGTGTTATTGATAATAGAATATTTACTATAGGTGGAATTGGCGGGAGTAGCAAGGACATTGGATTTTGTCAGACGTACACACAAACAGAGGTTACAACCCAGTGTACTTTGCCCATGTTATGGTATATAGTCTTTTCCATTCTATTATTGTATTATTTCATTATTGTCATGATGTAGGATTGGTCAGTGTTTAGCATCCGTATCATATTCGGGTATCGATGTCATTTTATTGATATTGTATTTCGATATTAGGCATTGTGTACATTATGTCGTGTTCATTGACACGATGGACCACAGGACACGGACATGATGGATGATGATGATATGATACGGAGTCTGACATGAGATAGTCGTGGCTAGGGACTCTGTGATAACATGTAGTACTAGCTCGTGTGTCTTGTTGCTAGTACATGATTCATACGTGTAGCACCCAGTTTCTAAAATGAGGGTAAATTTAAAATTTTGTAATTATAAATATTTAATAATGATATTTAAACTATTTTATGATTTTTGGTGATTTTTAATTATTTTAAAACTATTTAAAATGTTGAATTATAATTTTGATGGTTAACTAGTGTAACCCTATAGACTGCATGACCTAGAGACTAACCGTGACCATGGGGACCTAACCATATGATTAGGATGACTAATTGTGAATTTTTAGCCTAAGGATATTTTGGTCATTTTTGACTTATTAATGAAAATGAATTTTGATTAATTAATATTGTGCTAATTGAATTGTTAGAGACTAACCTAGTTTTGACTAAACCTAGATGTTAATGATGCTCATAGAGGTTTAGTTAGAAGGTTAGAGACTTAATGGTTAAGTTAGATTAACAATATCTAGATATTTCATAGTAGGATATTTACCTATTGGGATATTTGTGAAAAAGAAAGCCTTATGACTAATTGAACCAATAGGAAGGCTTGGAATTGGGTGGACAAGCCCTAGCCACCCATCTACATGTAAAACTAACCCTAATTCATCTAATGACTAGCCATCAAGTGTTTTCCCTTCCTATAAAGAATCCTTAAGAAAATCCTTGCCTCTTTTTACCTCTACATAGAACCCTAATTTGTTCTTCCCCAAACTTGAGAGCTTTTCTCTAGATTTTGATCTCCAAATCCCTCCAATATTCTTCTAATCTTCCATTATTTCTTCTCATTCAACCAAGGAGGAGGTGCTAGCAAAGATTGGAAGCAAGGAGCAAGGATGGGTGTCCATTTTGGAGGAGCTTTCGTGTCGGAACCGTGTCCTTTGAGTGTATCATTGGGATCCCACTTCTAATAGGTATAACCATCTCTCTATTTCAATTTCCCTTGCATTTTAGTTAAATTTGAATCCATAGGATCCACCCCCATGCATGTACAACCATTAGATTTTAATTTGAGGCCATTTGGAGCTCTCTTGAGGATTTTAGATATGTGTCTTGTGTCCTACTTGATAGATCCCAAATTAGGACATCCCATGTGTATGTATGTATGATAATAGTTTAAATAGATATTTAAATTTAGTTTTAGAATAGTTAGAGAGTGGATTGATCTTAGTTAGGATGGTTAGAATGAGTTTCATTTGGATACCTATGTTGGTATCCAAGTATCTTGGCCAACATGTGTTTCTTTTGTCCAAAACAACTCAAATTCGTCATCCACATTTTTATTAACCAAAACAACTTAGAAATGTTATAACTTTTAGCTTATAACTCTGATTTATCTTTTGTTTTTTTAAAGAACCGTATCGAAGTTACCTTTCCAAATATATATTTTAATAAGCCAAATTCGTTCTGAAACTTTCTGTAAAATTATTTGAGTGTCAGCTGTACGAAAGACGAACGTGTTTCGGTGTTTTTGCGATTCCGGGAGCTTCCGAACACGAAAATGCAATCCGTTTAAAGTTTCGGAAAGCTAACACAAAGGGCTACGACATACTTTAATCCTAGAATTTAGTGAAGGCCCAATTGGTACAGTATTGGTTTTAAGTAGAAGAGTGACTATACGATATAGGTATTTTGTGTAACCTATGAGCCTATATAGTATGGTTATCATGTGAATGTAGGTATCATAGGTTGTCAAGAATATGTATGATATAGTACATATGTATATATATATATATATATATATATATTAGTTATTGTTATGTAATATATGTTAGTATATTGTGTGTGTTTGAATGAGATAAGGATGTGTGTGGTTAGTGGAGAGAAGTGAGATTGATAGAGGATATGTGCTAGTGTGTGATTGATGTTGTATAGATGGTAGTATAGTGTGTGTGTTGTGAAGGTGAGAGAGTTGAAAGGATCATGCCATCCTATTTAACTTGAGGCTAGTGTGGTTTGTTGAGTGATTTGTGTTTTGGTTGAGTGGTAGTGTGTTTGTATATAGATGTGTGTGGGTGTCTTAGAAGAGAGGGGGTAGATTTGGTATATGTGTTTGTGTGTGTGTTAGTATTGGAGTGGAGAGGAATTTGGATGTTGTATGTATGGATATGTTAGTATGTTAGTGGTTATGTTAGAATCTATGTAGAGGTTAGAGGTATCTTAGAAGTTAGATGGTGATATCATATATAAGTTAGATAGTTAGTTGTGTTAGTCTATGTTATTGTTAGTTAGAGATGACATATGTTAGTTGGTTAGAGTTAGAGATGAATATATATACATATATATTATGGTTAGATATTAGTTAGTGGATGTTAGTTGTGTTAGGTTTCTAAGTTAGAATAGATGGTTAGAAGTTATATGTTAGAATGTTGTTAGTTGAGGTATTGGTTAGATTTTTGATATGTTAGATACCTATGATATGTTAGTATTAACTAGTGTCTAGATATTGGAAACCTATAGATAGTTAGTATCCTATCTTAGTATCTTAGGATACTAAGAGTGGGGTCTTAGATTGGCTAGTTGACCTAGACTTGGTTAGACTAGATTGACTGTTTTGACTAGACTTAGACTTGACTTGTCCTAGTTGACTTTGTGTGACCTAATTTGACATGGCATGACCTTGTTTGACTTAGATTGACCTAGTGTGACTTAGTTTGGCTTGGTGTGAGTTAGTATGACCAAGTTGGACTCCTAGTTTGACCAATCTGGACTTGTTGACCTAGTTTGACCTAGCCAGTTAACCATGTTTGACTTAGAGTTGACTTTGGTCTATATTGACTTAGAAATCATATAGACTGCATCATACACTTCAATTACCTTATTTCTGAATACATCATAACCTGTTTTACTCTAAATAGGATTCTGTGACACCAGTTCGAATATCTATTCATCTCAGTCATTCAGGGTGACAGGCGAGTACATTCTCTGATCGTTTCATATTTGTCAGGACTTATATTTTTGTTCTAGATTACTTTACTTGATACTGGCACGATTGTTATCACGGATTGCTACTATATGGATCTTCTCTTGCGATGTTATCTTCATTGTGTTCAACATACACATATTATGATGTGTGTTTCACGAACATATTGTATTTATTGTACACCCCTATTCATGTATACTCATTGTGCATCTTGTACTCTCATGATCACATGAGCTTCATGGAGAAACTATTGTACAAGGTAGCGTAACTGGATTGGATCCTTGTGTATTGATTGGGGAGGGTGAGTAGGAAATGGTTATGTAATCAAATCCCATCTTGTACAACTATTGTATATGTCTATTGTACACTCACGTATGATGGAGTTACCTATTGTTATTGTATAACCTAACCCGTTTATATAACCATATTGTGCTCTAAATCACTAGTACTTGCAGTTTTACTTATCCTATATATATTTTCAGTTATAAATTCTCTCTCGTTTTCATGTACATCTTTTTACAGTTCATGTATCTTACTCTTTTGCATGCTTTATATTTCCTAACATGTTATGAATTGCTTGAGATGTATTGTGCTCGCTCCTGTCCTGACTGGACCTGTTGAAAATATTACAGGTAACTTGGAGATTCACAACTAGCCTAGAGGACCACTAGAGCTTGGAGTAGATTACTAGTTTATGGTTTAGTTTCACTTTTAGAACTTGTTTGTAATAAATGGAAATTGAGTTGTATTTGAGATTGTTTGAGATGTTGTTTAGAAGTTTATTTAAGTTGCTTGAGTTTCATATAGTTGTTAGACTCATGTGTTATCTTATCGTGCTTAGATTGTGATTGAGTATTATCGTACTTGTCCTCCATTCGGAGTTGAGATTGTGACAGGTATATTATATAATTGCATAAGTTGTTGATTAGATAGTGACCTAGAACATCGTTCTACCGTCGACACTGCGGCGTAGGCTGGACGTACCCACTTCTCGTGCCCCTACACTGGGTGCGGGTCGTGACAATACGTGACTAACTGGATAGTTTTAGAGCATGGGGAGGGGAGGACTATACGGAAATATTCGGACATCTATACTCGTGATCATGCTTCCATATTTGGAACTTGGTTATTTTACTCGTGGTCATGGTCTCTGTAGCAGAGGTGTGGCTTCATTTACTTATTTGTCCATCAGTATCACAATACGACACCATGGGTGATTGCTAGTACGGCTGGGTTCGGATGCAGAAATCTCGTATTCGAATGTTAGATGCAGATTTGGAGGGAATTCAAATCAAATATGAAACTAACTTGGACCGAACTCGGGCTGAGTTCTGGCCGAGTTCTGTCAGAGTTCTGACAGAACTGTTTTGAGCCATTTTGATGGGTTTGGGGCTATTTTGGATTACGGTCTTTTGGATAGATATATGTGGATGGATATGCTATGTTTTTGTCTAATGAGGATATATAAGCCAGTACCGATCCTGATCAATATTATATATTTTTTCTAGACTCAAATAAAGATAAAATACAGAAGAAATATGTTAAAATCAATAGCCCTTTGATGACGTCTTTTTCCTTGACATTTGAGCAGACTTAAAGACTCATTTTTCATTGACGATGGTCGTCCCCGGATAGGTTGTTGGGTAGTTCAGAGAAATCTTCTTGTATAACACCGTCTTTGGCCCATCGCTAATTCTTCATTGCATATGTCCTAGTTTGATCATGCTTATTGTTTGTCTACAAGTACATGTTAGGCGAACAAGACAGTATAGTAGTATAATAAATTTAATGAATAGTAGGAAAATGCTAAGTTTATGTAGCAACATAATAGTGATTAAATGAATATTAGTGACATCATTATGTTAAACTTAATCGATTAGCCATATTCAAAAATATGATACAATCATTGGGCTAACAATCTTTCCTTTTTTTTATTATGGCAAATCGGTTAAGTTTAAGATGGATATGATAGATGCATTGATCACTAATAGACACATATTACTAGAATATTATGTGCTAACTTAAACTTATTTCTCCCCCCTTGACATGATAAAAAATAAGCTCTCCTGTAATAAGATATAAAATGAAACCCATCATAACAAAAGGAAGGCAGAAAGAATCATGAACAACAATTAGGGTTCAAACCAAAATCTGATTTCAAACAATAAATAGTTTACCAACTAGAAATCCAAAATGACGTTCAAAATAGAATATGATGAATAAATGTAACTATGTTTTGAAAAAGAACAATAAAAGATTTTTATAAAAAGTAGATACCAATATAGTACATACCAATTGTAGAAATCAATCACTGGTCATAGATAATCCACGAGGATTAGAAATCGCAGATCTAGTATATATTAATAAAAAACCCAAAATATAATGCGACTTTTTACAATGATCACAAAAAATATATGATTCATAATTTGCCCATACAAATTAGTAAATCAATTTCATAAAGAGTATAATCATTGAAAGAAATCAAAATAGATATACTAGAATATATCTACTTACTCAAGTTCATGCATTTAAACTCAATTACCTTAGCATGATATATAAATATCCATTCGATAAACATGAAGGTAAAGGAGACAAAATACTTGAGAATGAGAAATTCAGTCGACTTGAATGCTCCACCGTAAAGTATAACTAGTCTAAATATATATAATCATAAACTTTAAAATAAAACCTCAATAAAAATAGCCAAATCAATTTAAACTCATACGAATCATCAATAAAGATAATTAAATATATTTGGCAAGATAACTTTTAAAAATTCATATAAATTGTGAGAGTAAAAAAACATATATTCTCATAAATTCACTTAAAAATTAAAATATCATGAACAAATCAACAAGATTTTTTTAGATAAAAGAATATATGTCCATG
The DNA here is from genome assembly GCA_029216955.1 of Iris pallida. Taxonomy (NCBI): domain Eukaryota; kingdom Viridiplantae; phylum Streptophyta; class Magnoliopsida; order Asparagales; family Iridaceae; genus Iris; species Iris pallida. Next base: position 4,268,106 of record JANAVB010033012.1, on the reverse strand, counting down.
ATGAACTAGGTATACCACATATTAAGGGTATAAATGAATTGAAATAATTAATTTGCTTCCCCTCAAAAATATGCGTATCTAGTTCAAAAGCATTTATATGAATAAAATAGATAAATAATCACAGGATCTAGGGGATATCTAAGATATACATCTTTCTTCCCTTTAATCGATGCATATAGAGATATAAACTTAAAACAAAATATCATCTTTTGGCATGTAAAATAAATATACACTAATCAAACTCTTAAAGATGCACAAACAAAACATATAAGAAATATTGAAATAATAAAAATGATTTCAAGACAGTAAAGGATTTTTGAAAACTATGTTAATAATAGCATTTGAGTAACGGACAAGTTCAAAAAAAAAACAGAGAGAAATCAAAAGACTTTTAAAATATGAAAAGATGTCTTAATAAATATTCGAATGTATCCATTTAGTCCTCAGATTGACAGTTGGCGATTCGAATTTTTGTATCACGAAAATAACTTTAATAAAAGAATCCATAAATCATAAATAACCCATTTTGAACAAATAAAATAGGACTAGATAAAATGCCCAAATAAATAGTATTATAGATATATAACATGTCAGGGAAATAATTGATTTGAAACAATTAACTACTCCCCCTTTACATGGGTATATCCAAAATTATTAGTATTGACAGATTTAAATTTTGAAAAAATATTTTCAAAAGTAGGAAACTAATTCATCAAAACATTAGGTCTTCTTATCAAAGTTCATTTTTTTCCTTTTAAAACCTTAGCACGGTGTCCATCTGATAACTGTAGGCTTAAAGAAAAAAAATGCTTTGAGAGATAGAAATTTAACATGCCTGACTTCTACCACGCAAAGAGTTACTGCTATAGACAATTATTAACTTGAATAAGAAGAGAATAATAAAAGCTTGATAAGATGAATAACATGAATATTACACAAAAGTTAAAGAAAATATCAGAAGACCATAATATTCAAAGAGTAGTCACAAGATCAAATCAAATATGAATATTTAATAATGTGACAGAAAAATAAATATATTAAAAGATGATAAACATTAACCTATGGAAGATCAATGTATGTTAACTTTTTGTGAAAATATTATCATTAGATAATATTTATCCATCAAAGCTAAAATTCAAAGTCCATCAGATAACAATTGCAAATATTCCTCAATAAATCTTTAGTTTATAAAGCGTTGATCAATATTGGTTTAGTTGTAGGGGCCGATTCCCAGCTAGCGGTAGTCTGAAGGTACTTGGCACCGTGTCGCTTAGACTTTTACGCCTTGGTGACAGAAGGACCCTTTCGGCGTATACATAAAATAAATCTCTTCTTTAATAGCCAATAATTTAAGAAGAATTTATGTAATATAAAATCAATTATATTCTATGGACATGGAAAATCATAAAATAATATAGCATACAGTATAAGGTGTATCAATTACATATATCCATAGGTGCTACAAAAATTATTGGGTAACAATAAATATAAGATAGCGAATACCCAAAGAAAAAATTCATCAAGGTCAAGATACTAAAAAAAAAGATTTTTCAAAAAAATTCATAGTGCACTATGGAGATAAATATAATCTAAGTGTGCACCAATAAAGGAGATTTTAAAACAAGATAAAGCAAACGATCTTGTGCTTCTTAAAAGAACACTCATAAATAATCATAAGTAAGTCATTAATAAATATTTTCTCTCAAAATCTCAACTTAGAGATATAAAACAAACAAATATCAAAAGTTAGGAGAGTACTAAAAAGGCATACATGACATAATTCAAATATAGATTAAATAAGGGTTATGTATCCAAAATGTCAACCAAAAAGCCAAGAAAAACATCATTAAAAGAGACTTTGAGGAAGAAGCTAACAATGAGAAGAACACAAATTTATTCAAAGTAATCAATTGCTAAAGTATGAGGTAAGCACAAATTTGAAGTTAACAAGTATAATTAAATACTTTTTAAAATAATATAACTTGAGCTGAACTCATATGCCCCCATAAAGATATTTATACAAAAATATATATGTCAATATAAGAAATACATGAGCAATATATTAATGACAATAAAGTATTCATGTATCTTTGATAAGCATTGAAAATTATCACAAGATCAAAAACATGTATAAATATGCTTTATTAGGCAAAGTTGTAATTGATTCATAAGAAGTTAATCAAAATCAAATATGAGAATCAAAAGTGAATGTATTATACAAGCACAAGGTTAACATAAAAGTATATATATATATATATATATATATATATATATATATATATATATATATATATATATATATATATATATATATATATATATACATGTTAAAGTATATATATACTCACAAAAAAAAAAAAAAAAAAAAAAAAAAAAAAAAAAAAAATATATATATATATATATATATATATATATATATATATATATATATATATATATATATATACTTTTCAAGTAAATGAGACTTGTGCTAAACATACATACTCACAAAATACCGATTAAAGTAAATATGACATGTTAAAGTAACCTTTTAAAAAAATATTAAAGACAGAGAGTTAAAAATATATTAACTCAAAAAAAACTTTAGCTCCTATAGGCTAGAGTGGTATGCATGCTTCATAGATAAAGACTAAGAGTAAAGAGCATACATACATAAATGTGTCACACTAATAAAAAAATGAGTAAAAGACTATATAGTGTGAATTAATCATTTAAGCTAAACAACTAGTCATGCTAGGATTATATCTCACTTTGATTTAAACTATAAACAATTAAAAGATATCAAGGAGAACTAATATCAAAACATCAATAAGAAGATGCTAGATTCTATAAATAGAATTATTCAAAAAAATCATTTAGCATGTTACCAAAGTGGCTCTAGTGACCACACTTGTGTTGGTGCAATTGCTTAAAAGATGACCTTTATAGCTTTGCAATCACGAACACGTTCTATTGTTCTATGGTTCAACATAAGTAGCTCCACCTGAAATATTAGGTGAAGACTTTGGTAGCCAATATTTGGATGCACATTTATTAGCTTTCGGAACCCATATACACATGTTCATGTCAATTAGATTTCTAATCTGACAATGGTTAGAAATGTGTCCATTCATACCGCAGTAATGACAGAAAGTATTAACATTAGTGCTATGTGCAGCATTATTAGAACGTGCAGTGGTGTGATATAATGGGCGTAGATATTTGTAATAGAATGCAGGGTTACATGAAGCTTTAGCTTTACGTGCTTCTTTTGTAAAAGATCTGTCGTGTGTGACTTTGGGATGTGTCATATGTCTTGTGTTAGACTGAGTCATAGTTTGTACTACCTACTTTCCCAATCTAATCTATAACTTTTTAGAGATAGCACAGATCTCATCATATTTAGTAAAAAGAGCATTAATTCTACATGAAGCAATAGAATACTTATTCTTTTCTAATTCTAATTCCTCCTTAAGTTTAGCATTTTCTTGAGTGCTTTTCTCAATGAATTCAAGTGCCTCATGCAATCTAAACTCAAGTGTGGAAATCTCAATAGAATTATCAGAAGTAGAAGTGTTTCTAGCATCACTCAACAAGCAAGTAAGCTTTTCACTCTCACGCTTATAGGGTAGAGTATCCTTTCTAGCTTGCTTATACTTATCTAATACTTTCTTGTATTCTTCTAATAGATCACTGAAATCATTAAATAACTCATCATAAGTAAATTCACTCTCTTCATAAAGAGGATTATTTTGTACCTCGTTAGATAATACCATTGACCATATATTGTAGCCTGACAAGGTCTCTCTTCTTCTTCGAAATCGTTTGCTTTGCTTTCACACCATATGCCCGTGCTAGCATACTTGTGAGGTGACGATCTTTCTTTATTTGATCGTTCATAACGATTCTCCTTTTTAGTAGTAGTAGGGCAATATTACATGATGTGGCCTAATCTTCTGCAGCTATGGCATACAAGCTCTTCTTTATATAATGGATTATATTAAACATTAAATCCTACTTCCATTATGCACCCATTTGCATCATTATGAAGACTATCCTCCTCTCTGAAGTTGCTAGCTTTGCTTTAGTACCTACACTCATAAGTAGTTTCAAGAAGTTCCCAAATTATATAAGATGTTGTGCTAGTAGAAATAAGATTGAATACATTTATGTCTATAGCACAATAAAAAACATGCACTATTTTTGCATCAAGGCTAGCTAACTTCTTCTCTTCCTCAGTGTAACTATAATAAGGCTTGTTAATAATAGAGGAAGTGAGAATAGAGGTGATAGTAGGCTTTTTGTAGCCATTGATGACAATTGACCATAAGTTAAAGTCTAGAGATTTCAGGTACAAGCTCATCCGTATTTTCCAGTATGTGTAGTTGGTTCCATCAAATAGTGGAAGTCTATTTGTGGATTATCCTTCACCTGTGAACATTGATTTTACTGCTACCATATATACTCTCTAGGTGGTTATGTATATATATAACGTGCTCTGATACCAATTGTAGGACCATTGAGCACCTCTAGAGGGAGGGTGAACAGAGTGTGTGCGTATACAACGAAAATGTTACCAATTAAAAATTATCCAGAACTTATACTATGGCAGGTAAATGATAGTAAATAAATTACAGCAAAATAAGAGTCAAGAAGATCAAACTCAGCGATACAACGATGTATATTGATATCCCTCTGAGAGGACTAGTCCAATCTTGAGTACTCTTACTCGATGTTGATCCACTATATCACAAGCTAATTGAGAGATTGTAGTCTCTTACAACCCCGTGCTTGGCGACGAGCGTACGACCAACTCCAGAGGGCAATTTTAAAAATTGGAACATTTTTTAAATACAGCCTCTGATACAACTCTTCAACACCAAACTTTAGATTAAACAAAAATTGTACTGGCTTGGCTAAGAGTAGTATAGGCATTATTTGAAAGTGTAGCACGTAGAAAACACGTAGTAATGAATAGAGAAGTTAAGATTGAACAAATGAGTGATTTGGAAATGGAAAAGTTCTCCTCTACTTATAGTATTTTTGTAGACCGAATTCGGACAGAGTTCGAATGCAGAAATCTTGCATTCGAACGCTAGATATAGATTTGAAGGGAATTTAAATCAAATATGAAACTAACATGGACTGAACTCGGGCTGAGTTCTGGCCGAGTTCTGCCAGAGTTTTGATAGAACTATTTTGGGCCATTTTGATGGGTTTTGGGCTATTTTGGATTGCAGACTTTTGGATAGATATATGTGGATAAGTAGGCTATGTTTTTGTGGTCTGAGGATAGCTAAGCCAGTACCAGTCCTGATCAATCTTATATATTTTTGCTAGACTCAAATAAAGATAAAATATAGAAGAAATATGTAAAAATCAATAGCCATTTGATGACATATTTTTCCTTGACATTTGAGCAGACTTAAACGCCTATTTTCCTTGACGGCGGTCAACCCTGAATAGGTCGTTGGTTGGTTCAGAGAAATATTCTTATATAATGGCATTTTTAGCCCATCATTAATTCTCCGTTGCATATCTCCTAGTTTGATCATGCTTATTGTTTCTCTACAAGTATATGTTAGGCGAATAAGATAGTAGCATTATAATAAATTTAATGAACAGCAGGACGCAGTACAGCAGTATGATAAATTTAGTAAACAGTAGAACAATGCTAAGTTTAAGTAGAAACATGATAGTGATTAAGTGAATATTAGTGACATCATTATGTTAAACTTAATCGATTAGCCATATTCAAAAAATATGATATAATCATTGGGCTAATAATATCTGGTTCGGGGTGCGAACCAGTTATGCTGACGACTAGGTTGGCCAACCAGGGGGATGAGCCATTTGTCTTGATGTGGAGGGTTTATGAAGATGCCTGAGCCGCCTGCCTCCTTGGCCGCATAGAGGCTTCTTGGAAAGGAAGCCATATGATGTCTGGGCCGTATGTGTTCTAGTCGTATGGATTGGACTGGCTGCCTTTGGTTCTGCAAAGGCAACGTACTTTGGGACACTATGCTTGCTGGGACTTGGCATCCCATTGGAGGTCTTCGGGCCTAAGTGCTCTGTATCTGATGTGGTTCGGGTTTGATTAAGCTTGGGCAATTTCTATGCTTCTATAAGACCCCTTCAAAGTTTTTAAACTTGGAAATAAGTTTGGAATACTTTGAATAGAAGCATGGGCTCTTTAGGGTTCTTGGGCCCTTCGATCTAGTCCATCAAGACCTTAGTGGGGTCTTTGGACTTCTGATGGCACCGCTTCATCTGGGTGCACCCTTCCTTGAAATGTTGCAAGACTGGCAAGCTTTTGCTATAAATAGGTTTTGGTTTGAAGAGGGAGAAAGCCTTTTCCCCAAGCTCTGTTTTTTCTGTTCCGAGCACATTTGTAAACCCTAGGTGTCATGGCCCCCAAAGATTCTTCCTCTCGTACAGGGGCAAAAAAGGCCAAGAAGGGTAAGAATTCGACTTCTAGGTCCGATAAGGAGGAGCGAAAGTATCTTTCTGATGTTCAACTATCGATTGAAGGTAAGGATACCTCCTATTTAGTAGGTTTTGTTTCCAAAACCCAAATATATTAAGTCAGCCCCCTTTCTCTGTGTTATAGTGGTCCTTCCTCGAGCATCGTCGGGCGAGATCCTTTTAAGTACAGAGCAAATGTCGCTCGGGATGAACTTCGATGATCTGAAGGCCGCCATCCAAGTCCAGATTAATGAAGGCCAGCCTGAAGTTCGTCAGAGGATAGTGAGCGACCAGGGATCATTTTTCCTTGTGAAGTAAATGAATGTGGGGAAGCTTTATTCCACTAAGGGAGAAGGGTTTATGAAACTGCCTTTTTTGTTCGATGATGCCCTTCTTTGCTTGGCTTCGAAAGTGGTAATGGTCAAAAAAGGATTATAGTTTCTCTTCTAGAGGAATGTGTATGTACTTGTCTTCGATGGAGCACCATCTACCTTTTTTCGCTTTCGTGTTGGTGGCGAGTTTTTAGAGAAAATGTGTGAGGCTGACCGAGGAGCTAGCAAACATCCGGCTTGGCGTCTTTTGATTCTCCGCAAAGACGAAGAAGGTGTATACAAGTTTTAAGTACTCAACTCCCGGTTCATCTGTGGGTTTGATACCTTGAACCGTCTTGAATGACATATCCCCAAGTGTTCGTCCATTTGCTGCAGACACTTTTGTAAATAGGCTAGAAGCGAAAGAAGCTTACCCTACTGAAAAACTATGGTTCGTTGGTTGGGCCTACTATTGCCTACTTTATGGTCAGAGCAACTCAACGAAGGCTTAACGTTAATGCTGGTGCCATTATTGCTCTTGTGGAGCTGTACAACCATTGCATCGGTACATTCTTTATGCCTGGTGGTGAGATGGGGTTGGCCCTCCACGAGATGTATAAAGTATCCACATTTCCATGGGGCGAAGAGCCCTATGAAGAATATACCTCTTCGAATGAGAAATTATGAGCACTAGAGAAGGAGGATCCTGAATTCCTTGTTGTGTACAAGGAATTGTTTTCCATCTTTGTATGTGCATGTCTCTATCGAAATAAGACATGAAGAGGGAAGGGGCAGCTCATTTGATTAATGCATGGATAGCCCATATTTTTCTTTATTTTTTGGATGTACAGTGGGTCTAGGTATGAAAGCCGCAGATCCACCAGTAGATTAGGGCTCTGATCCAGAGAATGGAGAAGTCTGCGGTCGAGGGCGATCGAGGTAGTTGTTCAGTGGAAGACTTGTCTTACTTCCGTCAGGATACGCAACCTTTGTCTGATAAGGCTACCTTGGCCGGCTTTCTGAAGCTTTGGTTGTAGCTGTGCGTAGTCCCCGGGGGTTCCGGTTCGAGGGGCATGATCAATCGTAACCTGATACTCCCAGCGGTAAAGTTTTCATTTGGGCGCAAGTTGGCCCTTTTTCCTGCGATGGTTTGTTGTTTCCAACGGGGTCCCGCACTTTCATCCAGAAGGTTCTAGACTATAATGGGATAGGTAACTTCAACCATATGGAACTGCCGTACCACTATCTGATGAGTTGGCTTTCGCTGCATCATCGCTCATTGGTGTCCGATGAAGCGGATGAGAGTATGCTGGAGGGAGATTCCTTCTTGCGGCATTTTGGAACAATGACTTGGGCCTCCAAAAAGGTACCATATTGGCGGCAAGCCTTGGCTTTCCTAGGTGATTACACATTCTTCTATATAGTGCCTGATTTTTCTGAAAAAGATGACAGTCTTTTACATACGGATGTAGAGATAGGCATCCATGTGCTCTACATCCAAGTCAGGCATTGGCTTTCCTTTATAAGACCGTCTCATTTAGTCTATCGGAGTAGGGATGTCATTTTTCTAGAACCTTACTTGCCAAGAAGGTTTGCTAGGCAATTTGGGTATTGCCAGTCCTACTGGAGAATCTAAATCCAGACCTTGGCTTCGAGGGGAACGGGCAAGATGGCATACGAGAATGGAACTATTACCCTGATATTGGTACTGATGTAGAGTTTGTGTTACCAAATGCCGAAAGTGAGCCGCATGTTACCTTTACGTCAGCTAACTTTTATTGTTAGTTGCTCGCACCTCCGGTTAGCTATAACGGGGAGGCTAGCTTCATCGTAGGTACGAGGCTGATGCCTCTGCCTTCTTCCTCCGAGCAACTTACTGAGTGCAGTGCTATTGTAGGGAAGCCACCACGGAAGAGATCTTCTCCTGGTCTATTTTGTCGGGATGATTCACTGCCTGCGGGTCCGGCTGTGAGCAGTCCTCGGCGATCTGGGAAACGACCAGCTGAAACGGTTCTATGGTGGGTCACCAAGACATTGAAGAAGGTAATCCCCTATAGATCAATAGGGGGTTCTGGAGGTCCGAAGGTAGTCTAGTCTCGAATATCCTCCTTGGCTTACCATATTCTTTTTCTTTTCCCTCATGCGTTGCATTTAGTTTTGTAAGGCATTAGGGAAGCGGACTCCTGCTTAGGAGTTGGTGTACTATCTGACTGGGATAAAGAAGGAATCTGAAGGAGACGTGGCAGGAATTCACGGACGCAACAATCGTCAAGGGTGACGGAAGATCATAACGCTTCCCACGGTGGGACACCAGATACCTCAGATGCATCGGGTCATCCTGGGTTCATGTATTTCTGTTTCTATGTTCCAGCCAAGGTTGAAGAGAGTGTCGAAGAGGCGATGGACGAGTGCCTATTCAGGAGGAGGAGTAAACCTTCCTTGACAGCTGGAAATAGGGTGTAGAGGCGACTGATGCTGGTTTAGTAGTGAGCACTACTGAGTTTGTTGAAAGAGAATCGACTCTCGCATCTTTTCTTATTGCGGTTGAAAAAGCGGTTAATTTATCCCCTTCTCCGATTTGTCCGGTAGACTTTGATGGCTCTCCTTCACATGCCGAGGCTTCTATGCCCGTTTTTGGTTTTGTTGTGGATGACACCGAGGTTTCTTCTGCAGAAACCGTTTTGGCCACACTCCCTAGCTTACAAGCATTATTGTCGGATGCGAAAGATTTTGGGTCTTCCATTTTGGCAAAGATGGTTAGCAGGCCAATCCTATCGTCCACCACTTGGGGTATTAGTCCTGTGGACGAAATTACGACTCATTCTATTCCGTCAGTTCCTGACGACGTGAGTGGTACGGCTGAGATTCTGATCGGAGCCTTCCACTTGATTTTGAAATAAGGGATCTAGGGATTCTTATCAATAGGTCGCCCCTTCTTCTCGGTGAGACGTGGAACTGAGGGTCAAATCCAAACTCTCCAAGTTTTCCTTGGCCTGGAGTGTATAACCAAATCACTCCATGCCAAGTTTAATTTAGTAGAGCAGTGTCTTGATAGGCTTCGATATGCCTAGGAGGCTGATGTAGATTTACTGGCCTCTTCCGAGAGCAACTGTAACGCCCCGGTCACAAAATACTTAGGACTAGGTACGTAGACATGCCAGCTGCATATATACGAAGTATACTCCAATATATGGAATCCTTGTATGTATATATAAGCTGTAAAATACAGTAAACCACGGCACACTAAATCTCATCCACAAAATAAATGAATAATGACATAAAACCAACTTTAAATTGTCATGTTACAATTGTTAGGCGGAGACAAATCCACTACCAACTATTTAAATAAAGAAAAATAAATACAGATGAAAAAAATTGTTAAGCGAAGCGAAAGACGATCTAAGAGCAATCATCTCGAAGGAAAATAGTAAAGCATGATCTTGGCTAGAGCACTGCAAAAATCATAAAAGCACACCTGGAGAGTTCACCAGGTCCTCAGAGGGACGTAACAAGATACAAGAAACAACATGCCATAAACTGAATATAAAGCTGCTCAACAATAATCTGAACCATAACAAGGTTCAGTACTGTTTGCCATAAAAATCAACAACAGGTATTGCAGAACACTGGAATTGATTACAAACTCGCTTGTACAAAGAAGAACCTAGAAAGAAAGCCTAGGAAACAATCTAAGTATAATTTTTTAGTTTTGATTCTGGAGGGTGACGGTGGAGGCTCGGGAAAGTGCTATCAACTCTGCCTTACTCCGTGGACTATCTGATGCAGTCTCTAGCTCGTGAAGATATTGCTTTTTTCTTGAAGGTTGCCAGCCTTTTGCAGGGGTGTGGCACCCTGCTATTTATAATAGGATGTATTTTGAGCCGCATAGACGGCTTGCGGCCACGTGGCTGATCAGCACGCGAAGACCCGCTCTTTGGGCTGCCATCTGTCATTTTGTTGGGATTTTGTTACAGCAAATCTGGGTAGTTAAGGAATTGGTTAGATTGCCACGTGTCCTATTGCGTATAGCATTCTCAGTCTTCGATCATGCGGGGTCGCATGAGACTCATACATATGGCCTGGATCGCAATTACTCCCGGCTGCATGAATTCTGGAAATTTTGGGGCCGCATAATTTGAGCCGCATAAGTGTCATGCGGCCTAGATGACACTCTTCTGGCCGCATGGAGGCGTACGAACCCTGCTTTTGGGCGACGTCCCACGTCTTATCTTTCTTGTCGAAGTGTCAGAACTGTCATATTTTGCCAGGACTTGTCAGCTTTATCAGTCGAACTGCTCCTCCTTGGTAGCATATTTTTCTTCTACAGCTGTTCATCGATGGGCCGTATATGTCTTTGAACAGTTATGCGGCTTTCCTTTATGCGAACCTGTTCGGCCCAATGTATATACCTATGCGGCAGTTTGTAATCCGCATGAATCCTATATTTTTCATGCTTCTACAAGATTCCCTTCAAAGTTTTCAAATTACAAATTTGGAATACTTTGAATAGAAGCATAAAAATATGTTAAACCATAGGGAGTCTTCAAGTTGCGAGAAGTTTTTTGAACTGCAAAGAGGTCTTGAGTTTGTAGAGAAATATTGAGCCGTAGGAAGATCCTGAGTTGCAGAACAAATCTTGAGTCGCAGGGACGCTTCGAGTCGCAGAGAGTCTGTCAGCTGTCACTGCTGCATTTAATTCTTCTACTTTTGAGATGAAGCCGATGGTTACTGGGGATAAAGTTCCCAAACGTCGACTTTATCTTTAATGATCTCGAAAATCGAAGAGATGTTCGACGGTTATTAAGGATAAAGTCCCCAAATGTCGTCCCTATCCTTAATGATCCCGAGAATCGAAGAGTCTCTTTTCAGCAACTCTATAAATAAGAGTCGTTCAGAGAGAGATTTTTCTCTTTCACCTTCTCCTCCTTTGATTTTATCATACTTTCTTCTATGGCTCCAAAAGCTTCTAAGTCGATTGGTGCGGCGGCCAAAGGGAAGAGACTTGCTTCTCCGTCGAGAGCGGCAGACATTCCTTCCATTCATTCCGATGTGCAACCTTCTCCCAAGAGTAAGGATGGTGAGCAGACGATGACTAAAATTTCAAATGGCCATAGCACATATTCTCATGCGTGGGGCTGTCATATACTGCCTCTGTTATAAACTTGGTCGATGTATGCCCTATCTCGTCTGGACCACATGTGTTCTATACGATAGGACTACATAGACTGAGTCGCATAACCGCTGCTTATTCGAACTTGAACTAGCTGAGTTCCTCAAGATGAATCTGTATGAACTTTTCATGACCGAGCCGTATAGGTGCCGCATGAGCACTTTATGATTGGGTCGCATGAATACTGTAAGAATGGGTCGTATGATCGCCTTGTGACTGATCCGTACGAGTATTGGGCCGCATGAGTTTTTTATGATTGAGCCGCATGATAATGACTGAGGCGTATAAATGCTGCATGAGTACTTCATGAAGCCGGCCTCACAACTGTGGACTGTATGAGTTCTATTTTGGCTGGGCCGTCTAACTGGCTAGGCCGCATAACAGAGTTCTTTGTTTTCTCGGTGCTAAATCCCCCTTCTTCTCATTTTTTTGTAGAGGTATGGCTAGCAAGATTCTTCAGGACCGGTGTCGGTGATGGAGTGAAAGTACAACATTCTGGTGCCTACATCAGAGAGCTCAAAACTCCTCATGCTTCGAAAGAGTTTTTCCCACACCTTTTTGGCATACACATCAAACAACTCAGGACTCTTCATACTTCGGAAGAGTTTTCCCCCGGTGGTAGGTAGAGCCTTTATACCTCGGAGAGTTGGACGGTGGCCGCGCCTTCACGGCTCTCCAAGTAGGCGAAATCACCATCAGGGACCATATTTTGAAGGTATGGTCCCTCGGGGGAGCGGGGCTAAGGCATCCGCAATACGGAGCGGAGGATAGCATGCTATATTTACCCTCCTCCCGGTAGTTCTTTGGAGATTCAACAACTTTGTTTGCTTCTCAGTAGTAAAACATGACTTCCTTCGAGGGCCACGAAACTGCTTGAAGACGAAGCGCTTCCAAAACCAACTATGTATTGCCAGATTTTCCTTTCTTTGTTGTCGATGTAGTCCTATGAATGTAACTAATCTTGAATGACCACAGTACACTCTATTCTATTTGTGGTATTTTGTGGTGCTTGTACTAGAGGGCCTAATACATCATTTGTAAAGGACATCCTACTGGGGGATTTTTGTGGACCTATTGCCCTTTTGTGCATCTGAAAATGCGAGCAAATAGATTTGAATGATATTTTGTGGACCTACTACTCTTTAGTACACCGATGGTGTGAGTAATAGATTAGGATAATGTTTTGTGGACTTATCATCATTTTTGTGTATTGCGATGCGAGTACTGATAATAAGTGGAGAGGAAACCAACATATTTACTCAGAGGTAATGAGGACGTGGTAAATACGGGTCAAAACAAAGCCTTCCTACTTAGAGGTAATGAGGACATGTTAGGGGTAGGCATGATAGGGATACACAGAACAACTCAGAGGTGATATCAACATGGACGTTCTATGCATTGGGAGATTTGTTTGTGATAGACGGGAAAAACAACTCAGAGGTAATATGGACATGTTAGCCCTTATATCCGCCATCGACTGGGATATGGACTGCATCGCGACATTGAGGGTGGCTATCCTTGCTTCCAAAGCGTCGAGTCGATATTTGTTGCTTGTACTAGAGTCGTCATTATCGGCCATGTACACCGTTCGGCAGATCAAGAGATTTGGCAATGGTGTAGGGTCGGCTGTCCTTATTCCTTGGGCTTCATCTTCGTCTGGGTAGGGATGCATAGTGGTGTCGTCTTCTGACTCCAGCGGCTGGCTACCTCCAGCTACTACAAAGCTTGGTTGGGTGAAGGTCTACCCCCAGCTTTGTGTCATACCGTCGAAGGAATGCTACCCCCAGCGTGGGAGATATGTGGACAAGACGTACCTCTTTGTTGCAGCATGCCTTTCTGCGAGGGCCTTCTCGATCGGGTATTTTGGAATTCCCTTATCACGGGTATGGCCGGGTGGGCTAACCTTTGTGTTGGCAGTCTCATTATACTAGATGAGGAGGAGAGCGCCTTTGAGCCCTACGGGACAGAAGTATCCCTTCAGGTGGAGTAGTAAGAAGCATGAACTCGTTCATCTTCTGCTGTCCGTTGTAGTCGTTAGAAGACGGATGGCTTGTTTGCAGATATTGTTGTCTGAGAGCAACAGCAGTTGATGGTGATCTGGGTGCAATACCCTATGGAGGGAATGTTGCATACGCCACCATCTTTCTTCACCTCCCATTTGCGATCTATCACTTCCCGCAAGTGTAAGCCCACTTCCCAATTTTTTTTAATTTTTTTAATTTTATTTGTTTATGATTAATTTGAGTCATGCCAAAGCTTGTAGATGGACTATGGCCATATTAAGGTCATATGACCTCTAGATAGCTTATATATGTATTATTTAGCTATTTTATATTTTTCTACAATTTTTGGATATTTGTAGGTATTTAATATTTAAGGTTTTATTATTTTTTAGGACTTTCAGGATTTACTGTAAGGTCATACGGGGGTATTTCGGGACCAAATATTTTTATTTGGGCTCTAAATGACTAAAAATATTTTCTAGAATATTTTAGAATTTTTCTGAATTTTTTAGAATTTTTGGGAATTTTTATATAATTAAAACCTATAGAAATAATATTTTATAGGCTTTGGAAATTTACTGTGAGGTCACATGATGATATTTTGTGTTAAAAATATTTTATTTAGATTCTAGACACTTAGAAATATTTTCTAGAATTTTCTAGAATATTTCTAGATTTTTCTGCAATTTATTTTGATTTATTTGGACTTAAAATAATTTTTAAATGATTTTTTGAATTAAATAATTAATTACCCAATAATTCACCCAGGGGGCCCACCTGTCGGCGCCAGGCTAAACCGCCTCTCTCTCTCTCCTATATATATACTATTATATTCGAAACCCTAATAAAATTTCAGCCACCTTTTTGAGATAGAGTTCTAGTAGAGATCTCGACTTTCCGAAGCGATTTCTGCCAACTCCGATGTGCTTTTCGTGTGCCATTTTTTTGTTGGATTTGTATCGAGGTAAGCTTTCTGAATATATAATTTATTTTTGTATATATTATTCCTAAATTTCTGGAAAATTCGTAGAGTGTCTGTTGTCCGAAACTTGACACGTTTCGATGTTTTCGAGATTTCGGGAGAACCAGAAATCAAAATCATGAACCGTTTGAAGTTTCGGAAAGCTAACACAGAGCTCTACGACATATATTTTTCCCAAAAATTATTTTATTTATCTAGTATTTTATTTATTCTGTTGAACTCAGAACTAATCGGTTGATTCCCGTTTTGGTCACGATTAGCCATAACGACGACATCTTTTGACCAAAGCGTGATTTTGTGGCACGGTTGATCCCTGCGCACTCGTGGCACTGAAATCTACCAAAGTACACTTTCAAAATCTAGAGTTCACAGCGTTGGCCTAAAAAGTCAACGACACGTCTCGATTTGCGTGCCATGATTTCCAAAATTGGAAACATGCCTTTTGATGGCAAAAATTACATGTTTAGATTATATTCAGATTATTATTAGGTTAATTAGGTTTTTAAGTGAATTATTCTAGAATTAATTATTATTAGATTAGTAATCCAACTAGCCACTATTCCATGAATTTAGAACTAGAACATTAGAATTGATTTGTGGTTTTCGTGTATGGTTCGTGCTGCGATGTGTGTTATAGGTTGACAGCTTATAGATCGGAATCCTCTCATCCTTGGCTTGTGACTACGGTTCGTGCAAGGATTCAGGCAAGTACAGTATTGCATTTATGTTTTAGTTTATTATAATATTTA
The DNA here is from genome assembly GCA_029216955.1 of Iris pallida. Classification (NCBI taxonomy): domain Eukaryota; kingdom Viridiplantae; phylum Streptophyta; class Magnoliopsida; order Asparagales; family Iridaceae; genus Iris; species Iris pallida. The sequence continues at coordinate 4,252,447 of JANAVB010033012.1, read as the reverse complement.
CTCTATAGATTTCTCGTTTGATATCCAGTTGAGTCATTGCTTGATATTCCATTGAGACATCATTGTGACATGGTAGTTATCGTATCCTTCTTAGCGTATCATTGACCGTTTTTGATTGTTAGAGAGTCGGAAGGAGAAATACTCGATAAATACGTGAACAAACCCAATTACCGTTACCGAATGATAGCTAAGTCATACACACCCACGTATGAGTTAGCCGTACCAATTTTTGAATGATAGCCATCGTATGATGTGCCGTATTGGCCCAGCCGTTCACGTATTAAAAGGTATTTCACACACACATAGTGGTTCCTATTTTTCCTTTATCTAGTCCATTATCTTGTTAGTTCATATCTTGCTAGTTTACATCTTGCCAGTTTATATCTTGTTAGATCCCATCTTGCTAGTTTACATTTTGCTAGTTCATATCTTGATCGTTCATACCTTGCTAGTACTAGTTCTTTATATACTCTTTACCATCATTATTTCTCGTTGTTCTAACTTATTTTGGACTAACAACATTAATTGCAATATGGTTGTACTCTGCTCCTTTCCTGACTGGATCGTTGTTATAGGTGAGGTTGACGTGCCTACTCTTGCGCTATGGACCATACGAAGGGGAGATAGAGACTCGAAGGCTAAACCATAGAAGACTTGTTAGTTGTGTGGTAGTTTTCTATAAATGTAAAAGCTTATATTCTTCTTCAAATGTAAAACTTCTATATTTTGTAAAGTTGATTTAGTTGTTGTGAATGAGCAGTTAGTATTTATGAGCACTTTATTTATTGTGGGCTATACAGCGTACTACCGTCGATACTACGGCGTAGGCTGGGCTTGGACACGCACTCGTATTCCGAAAAGCGGGTGCGGATCGTGACAAGTTTTTATGGTGGCCCATGCAGGTCAGTTTTCGCAAAAGATTGCAACTTGTGGTAGTACTTAAGTTAGTCGTACTACTGCAAGCCTGCGACTAGGATGCTCATTCATAATTAGGTTTGATTTGATTTTATGAGAATGAATAGGACTAGGAGTCCCTTATTCAATTTTACCCTTGGATAGATAAGATTGTTAAATAGGCCATGTGATTTAGCTAATGATTTATTGAAGTCTCGGTATGGATAAATCGAATATTTTTCTAAGAGAATATGTTATTTTGTTTTGACATATTGGTAGGATCCAAGGTGGGTAGAATATACGTTTGGTAAGTTAGGACTTCACAGAATTCAATTCCTAATTTAGATCATTTATGCCATTTTATCTTATGCCTTCTCTAACCCTATTTTATTTTCAAAACTATTTTACGATCATTTTATTTTCAATTCCTAATCTTGGTTTAATTATCTATATATTAATTCAAGTCGTCTTCGTTCATTTTGTGATCGTTTTGTTTTCAAAACTGATACTTTTACTCAAGGACAGATACTTATATTTTCTTATCATGATCGACTTATTTGAATTTATTGAAGTTCCTTTGAAATTCTTATGGATATAGTTGAAATAATTTTCGGTGACATACAATGGTAAGGCAGATGTGCACTGTCCTAATTTATTTGAATTATGGAGACTGCGGGTTCACTGCAGTCAGCAGCGCACTGGCGTGGCATGAACCCTAAGTTGAAATAATTTTAAGTATGCGTAGGTTGTCGAATATTACTAAAACTATATCATAGTTATATTATTGATCTTTTGATTTATTATGTCAATATTGGGTAGAGTTGATAAAGTGTTCGATAACATATTATACTTGAGTCATGAAACCAAGGGTTCACGGCAGCCAAATGTACACTGCCGAGGCATGGATTCTCGGTTAAATGACTTCGGATATACTTATGATTTTCGAATATCATAGCGACTATATCCTTTATTGGCATACGACTATTAAAAAAAAATTCAAATTTATTTGATGTCTTATTTCTTGTTACCACCTTCTCTACAACTAGTAGTTCTTTATTTCTCTCATATTTTTTTATTTTCGAATCGTCATCTTTTAAACCTATTTTTATTTCCTTCCACTATATTTCTAAAACGTATTTAAATTTTGATTATATATGCCTGATTAATTTCGATCATTCATCACATTATTTTCTTGATTATATTCTTTGTCGTGCTTATTCATATCGATTGGTCATGTCATATTTTGATGATATTCTTGGTTGTGCCTATTTGTATCTTTTGAAATTTCGAGGACGAAATTTTTCTAAGGTGGGTAGATTTGTAAGCCCACTTCCCAATTTTTTTTAATTTTTTTAATTTTATTTGTTTATGATTAATTTTATGGCCATTGTGAGTCATGCCAAAGCTTATAGGTGGGCTATGACCATATTAAGGTCATATGACCTCTAGATAGCTCATATATGTATTATTTAGCTATTTTATATTTTTCTACAATTTTTGGATATTTGTAGGTATTTAATATTTAAGGTTTTATTATTTTTTAGGAATTTCAGGATTTACTGTAAGGTCATACGGGAGTATTTCGGGACCAAATATTTTTATTTGGACTCTAAATGACTAAAAATATTTTCTAGAATATTTTAGAATTTTTGGGAATTTTTATATAATTAAAACCTATAGAAATAATATTTTATAGGCTTTAAAAATTTACTGTGAGGTCACATGATGATATTTTGTGTTAAAAATATTTTATTTAGATTCTAGACACTTAGAAATATTTTCTAGAATTTTTCTAGATTTTTCTGCAATTTATTTTGATTTATTTGGACTTAAAATAATTTTTAAATAATTTTTTGAATTAAATAATTAATTACCCAATAATTCACCCAGGGGGGCCCACCTGTCGGCGCCAGGTTGAACCGCCTCTCTCTCTCCTATATATATACTATTATATTCGAAACCCTAATAAAATTTCAGTCGCCTTTTTGAGAGAGAGTTCTAGTAGAGATCTCGACTTTCCGAAGCGATTTTCGCCAACTCCGACGTGCTTTTCGCGTGCCATTTTTTTGTTGGATTCGTATCGAGGTAAGCTTTCTGAATATATAATTTATTTTTGTATATATTATTCCTAAATTTCTGGAAAATTCGTAGAGTGTCTGTTGTCCGAAACTTGACACGTTTCGATGTTTTCGAGATTTCGGGAGAACCAGAAATCAAAATCACGAACCGTTTGAAGTTTCGGAAAGCTAACACAGAGTCTACAACATATATTTTTCCCAGAAATTATTTTATTTATCTAGTATTTTATTTATTCTGTTGAACTCAGAACTAATCGGTTGATTCCCGTTTTGGTCACGATTAGCCATAACGACGACATCTTTTGACCAAAGCGTGATTTTGTGGCACGGTTGATTCCTGCGCACTCGTGGCGCTGAAATCTACCAAAGTGCGCTTTCAAAATCTAGAGTTCACAGCGTTGGCCTAAAAAGTCAACGACACGTCTCGATTTGCGTGCCATGGTTTTCAAAATTGGAAACATGACTTTTGATGGCCAAAATTGCATGTTTAGATTATATTCAAATTATTATTAGGTTAAATTAGGTTTTTAAGTGAATTATTCTAGAATTAATTATTATTAGATTAGTAACCCAACTAGCCACTATTCCATGAATTTAGAACTAGAACATTAGAATTGATTTGTGGTTTTCATGCACGGTTCGTGGTGCGATGTGTGTTATAGGTTGACAGCTTATAGATCGACATCCTCTCATCCTTGGCTTGTGACTACGGTTTGTGCAAGGATTCAGGCAAGTACAGTATTTCATTTATGTTTTAGTTCATTATAATGTTTACTCTATAGATTTCTCGTATGATATCTCGTTGAGTCATTGCTTGATATTCCATTGAGACATCATTGTGACACGGTAGTTATCGTATCCTTCTTAGCATATCATTGACCGTTTTTGATTGTTAGAGAGTCGGGAGGAGAAATACTCGATAAATACGTGAACAAACCCAATTACCGTTACCGAATGATAGCTAAGTCATACACACCCACGTACGAGTTAGCCGTACCAATTACTGAATGATAGCCATCGTATGATGTGCCGTATTTGCCAAGCCGTTCACGTATTAAAAGGTATTTCACACACACATAGTGGTTCCTATTTTTCCTTTATCTAGTCCATTATCTTGTTATTTCATATCTTGCTAGTTTACATCTTGCCAGTTTATATCTTGTTAGATCCCATCTTGCTAGTTTACATTTTGCTAGTTCATATCTTGATCGTTCATACCTTGCTAGTACTAGTTCTTTATATACTCTTTGCCATCATCATTTCTCGTTGTTCTAACTTATTTTGGACTAACAACATTAATTGCAATATGGTTGTACTCTGCTCCTTTCCTGACTGGATCGTTGTTATAGGTGAGGTTGACGTGCCTACTCTTGCGTTATGGACCATACGAAGGGGAGATAGAGACTCAAAGGCTAAACCATAGAAGACTAGTTAGTTGTGTGGTAGTTTTCTATAAATGTAAAAGCTTACATTCTTCTTCAAATGTAAAACTTCTATATTTTGTAAAGTTGATTTAGTTGTTGTGAATGAGCAGTTAGTATTTATGAGCACTTTATTTATTGTGGGCTAGACAGCGTACTACCATCGATACTGCGGCATAGGCTGGGCTTGGACACGCACTCGTATTCCGAAAAGCGGGTGCGGGTCGTGACAGCAAGTGTGGAAGGGGGCATTTACTTGTGCCATATCAGTTGTATGACTGATCAGAAGAAACTTCTGATCTTTCGTAGGGGTCATCCAGAATAGACCTATGGGGTCGGATCACTTAATACGCATGATTCTGGAGGGCGCATGTGTGAGTCTAATAAAGCCTTCCAATAGGGGCTCGTATTCTTCACCCACTGGTCATGATCATACCTGATTTTGATAATAAACGTAAACTTTGGTCAATACATAAAATATATATACACTTACAGGTTTACAGGTGTTAAGTCTGCACCTACTAGTGCTATAAGCTACAAACGTCTCATCGTCATCAAGAACCAAAAGCGATGGAATCAAGATCAAGAATTTTATGTGTTTCTTCTATATTTTTATTTTATTTGAGTCTAGAAAAAATATGTAAGATTGATCATGATGGGTACTAGCTTAGCTAATCTCAGTCCATAAAACTATAGCCTACCTATACACATATTTCTATCCAAAAGTCCTCAATCAAAATAGCCCAAAATCCAACAAATGGCCCAAAACAATTTTGTTAGGGGTCTGGCAGAACTCAACCAGAACTCGGCCCGAGTCAGGGTAGTTTAAACCTATTTTTTGAATTCCCTGAATATCTATATCCAACATTTGAATGTGAGATTTCTGCATCTGAACTCTGCCCGAACTCTGCCTGAATTCGGTTCATAAAAACACAATAAATAGATAGGGTCTTTCACATTTCTAAATCATCCAATATTATTATTTTCTCTATTCCTTTAAATGTTTTCTACGAGCTACACTTTCAAATTTAGCCTATACTACTCTTAGCCAAGCCAGTATCAGTTCAGCTCAATCTAGAGTTTGGTTTTGAAGAGTTGTATCGGAGGCTATCTCAGAAAACATTCCAGTTTTTAATCGTCTTCTGGAGTTGATCATGCACTCGTCACCAAGCACGGTGTTGTTGAAGTTGGTCATGCACTTATCCCCAAGCACGGTGTTATGAGAATTACAATCACTCAGTTAAAGCTTGTGCCATATTGGATTAACATCGAGCAGGAGTACTCGAGACTAGATTAGTCCTCCACGAGGGAAACCAGTATATATCATGTGTCACTGAGTTTGATCTTCTTAACTCTTACTTTACTGCAATTTATTTACTATTATTGTTCTGCTCTTACTAGCCATATTATATAATTTTTTATTTTTGATATTTAGTCCGCTGCACGTACGCACTCTATTCATTCCCCTCCTTCTCTAGAGGTGCTCAACGGTCCTACAATTGATATCAGAGCGGGTTATACATAACCATCTAGAGAGTATATATGGCAGCCGTTAAATCTATATTTAATGGTGAAGGGCAATCCACAAATAGACCCATACTGTTTGATGGAACAAACTATATATACTGAAAAACACGAATAAGTTTCTTAAGTCACTGGACTTTGATCTTTGGTCGATAGTTATAGACGGTTACAAGAAACTGCCTAGAATAGTGATTGATGGTCCTATAGTAGACAAGCCCCATGACAAATATACTGAGCATGAAAATACACAGCATAGTCTAAATGCACGAGCCATCAATGCACTATTCTGTGCAAATAACAAAATCGAGTTCAATCGCATATATACTTGTACCACATCTAACGAGATTTGGAGACTTCTTGAGATAACTCATGAAGGAACTTCCCAAGTGAAGGAATTCAAAAGCTGTAGATTGACACAAGAATACGAGGCATTCAAGATGAAACCAGATGAATCAATTACATAGATGTTCACACGTTTCCTAGATATTACTAGTTCTCTACAATCTCTTAGAAAGGATTACAGCAACCACAAGAAGATCAGGAAGGTACTGTGGGCTCTAACCAAGAACTGGAACCCGAACGCTACCACGATCAAAGAAGGAAACAACCTCACCACGATGACATTGGAGACACTTGTGGGCAAGCTCATGACCCATGAGCTGGATTTGCAAGACTTTGAAGAGGCAACTACCAAAGAAAAATCCATCGCTTTCAAAGCCAAGCCAGAAGAGTCTCATGTAATGCCACTGATGAAGATGATTCTGATGGTGATGAACAGGCCCTACTAATTAAGAACTTTAAAAATTTCTTAAAGTTTGAGTGATCAAGCCAAAAGAAGAAGGATATCCATGAAAGCAACGTAGTAGATACTATTTGCTTTGGATGCAAGAAGTTAGGGCATATGAAGAAGGAATGTCCACTAGCGAGGAAAAGCAGTCCATATGACCGATCAAGATCGAGCAGAAAAGTAACAACTGGTCGAAAGTATGCAAATACCAGCATCTGGCAGGAAAGTGAGGCTAGTGAATTAGAAGAGGAGGACAGACCAAACAGCAGTATAAATGCATGTCTGATGACATATGATAAGGTATCAAAAAACCCTCTTTACAATGATTTTACCTTTGACCAGTTAGAAAATGCCTTCAGCGATTTACTTGAAGAGCACAGAAATGTGTTGAACAAGTATAAATAGTCTCGCAAGGTGATTAAGGCATACACAACCGAAGTAGCTAGACTGTCTAATATTCTTAAAGATATCAAAGAGACGTCTACTACCTGTAATACGGAGGAGATAGCCAAAATTAGACTGGACTATTATGAGGCTATCCTCACTATAGAAAAGAAAGAAAGAGATTATGTCAAAGTGCAAGAATACTATGACATAGAGAAGAAGAGACGCCTGTCACTACACATAGAATCACATATATGATTGCCAAAATTCAAAAAGTCTTATGAGATTTCTAAGAAGTTAGAGATCAGATTAGGCAAACAGGTCATCCTTGTTATACAACCTAAGGTTAGTCCTAATTCTATGCATGTACCACAAAGGACTAAACCAAAGAAAGCACATAAATAATACGTCCCTCATAAATATGCTTTCACATACATGTTTCCAAGAAAGACAAAAAAGAAGCATGTCAACATAGAAACAAAGAATACTATTTCAAAAATCACATGCACATACTGTGGTGAACACGGGCATATATTACAGTATCGTAGAGCTAGAAAGTTAGTTGACACAAATGTGCTTACTTCGATTCCTAAAACTAATCAAGCTGGACCCTTGAAGAAATGGGTACCAAAGGTTACATCTACTCGTTTTGTAGGTAGACCTTCAACCTTCTCATGCTAAAAGCAAATGAATCCTCAATAGCGAAAGTTCGTGGCACATGACCGTTGATGCATCCTTATTTGCTACGCTATCAATGAAAATAGCAGGGTATGATTCCTTTGGAAATAATCTTCGAGGTAACATTATAATAATTGGTATTGTTGGTATATCTTCCTATCTGAAAATAAAAGACATTTGTCTAGTCATAGAATTGAAACATAACCTGTTGAGCATTAGTCATTTGGCATATAACGTTTATGGTATTAATTTTGTGAAAGACAAATGCTCTATATATATGAAATGTATACTGGTAATCCCGTATATGAAGGGATTAGTGAAGACAATATATATGTTTTCTTTTAGAAAGTACTAATTGTGCAGGTAAGTGCCTAGTAGCCAACCAAAATGAAAGCTTGTTATGGCACATGAGGCTAGGACATGCTAACATGGATACTATCTCAAGGCTATCAATTAAGAAGCTGGTAAAAGAACTTCCAAAAAATTTCTTCAAGAGAGATATGGTATGTTCATATTGTGAAAAGAACAAAACAACTAGGTCATCTTTTGAATGCATTAATGTTGCAAGCACTTCTAGACCTTTACAATTGATTCATATAGATTTGTTTGGTCCTAGTAGAGTCGCTAGTCTTGGCAGTAAGCTCTACGCTTTTGTTATAGTTGATAATTTCTCTCGATTTACATGGGTTTTCTTTTTATGTAATAAAAGTGATGTCGTTTTTTAATTTCAATTATTTTGTAAAAAGGTACAAAATAAAAAAGGCTTCATGATATCATGGCAGTAAATTCAAAAATATTGATTTCAAAAAGTTTATGATGATAATGAATATTGTCATGAATTTTTCTGTCCTAGAACTCCTCAAATTGTAGAGTAGAAGAGTAGAACTCTAAGCGATATGGCTAGAGTCATGCTTAACCAGTATAATCTTCTAAAATATTTTTTGGGCAGAACCTATAAGTATAGCATGTCATGTTTTGAATAGTGTGTTAATTCAACCTATAACAAAAAAAACCCCCTATGAATTATGGTTTTAAAAGATTCCAAATATTTCTTATTTTAAAGTTTGTAGATGTCGCTACTTTATCCTGAACACCAAGGATAACTTAGGTAAGTTCGATTCGAAGGCAGACAAAGGAATATTTCTCAGATATGCTGCCAAGAGTAAGGGATATAGAATTTTTAATAAAAGATATATGATTGATGAAGAATCTATTAATATTTCCTTTGATGAGCTCAACAATTAAAAATCTAGAGACAGTGATGACGAAGATGTACAAAACCAATCAAAGGTACCTGAAGATACTGCTACCGACGAGAACTATCTGGAGAGTCTGCCTAAGAAGATGAAATTCTTGCCAGACCATCCAGAGACACTTGTTATTGGTGATGTATCCAAGGAAGTAGGTAAACATTCTTCTACTAGAGACATAGCCGCTAATATAGCTTTTATTTCTCAAGTAGAACCTAAATCAGTAGTAGATGCTTTTCTTGATGAATTTTAGATTCATGCCATGCAAAAGGAACTTAGTCAATTTGAGAGAAACCAAGTTTGAGAACTTGTTCCTGAACCTATTGGTCAATCGATAATTGGTACCAAATAGGTGTTCTAAAATAAACTGAGTGAGGATGGACATGTTATACGCAACAAAGCACGTCTAGTAGCACAAGGTTATAATCAAGAAGAACGAATTAATTATGACAAGACTTATGCTCCTGTTGCTAGACTAGAAATTATTCACATGTTTTCAAAATTTTAAACTTTTTTAAATGGATGTTAAGAGTGCATTTTTTAATAGGCTTATATAAGAAGAGGATTTTATGTGCAACCCCCTGGTTTTGTGGATTTTTCAAAACCTGATCACGTTTTCAAGTTAAGAAAAGCACTTTATAGACTCAAACAAGCACCGCGTGCTTGGTATGAACGCATATGTACTTTCCTACTTGAAAATAGTTTTTCAAAAGGAAGAGTTGACATAACTTTGTTTATCAAAACTTTAGATGATAGTATTAAACTTGTGCAAATATACTTTGATGACATAATTTTCGGTTCTACTAAAGAAAAAATCAGTCAAAATTTTGCTAAGTGTATGTAAAGTGAGTTTGAGATGAGTATAATAGTTTAAGTCAACTACTTTCTAGGACTTCAGATCAAACAACACTCGCAGGGAACCTTCATCAATCTAGCCAAGTATACGAAGGACTTACTAAAGAAGTTTGACTTCAACAATGTAAAGCCTGTTGGCACGCTAATGGCTACATCAACTCAACTTGACCTTGATGAAAGTGGCAAACCAGTCGACCAGCGTAAGTTTCAAGGTATGATTGGTAGTTTACTGTATTTAACTGGTAGTCGCCCTAATATTATATTTAGTGTTTTCATTTGTGCATGATATCAAGCTAACCCTAAAGAATCACACTTATGTGCCGTTAAGCGTATCTTTCGATACCTTAAAGTAACTTTTACTTTTGGCTTATGGTATCCCAAAACTATATCGTTTGACCTAATCGGTTAGTCGGAGGCTAATTTTGTTGGATGCAAAGTATACCGCAAAAGTACTAGCAGTACGTGTCATTTCCTAGGTAAAACTTTAGTCTCTTGGTTTAGCAAGAAATAAATATCTGTAGCATTATCTGCTAAGTATATCATCGCAGGACGTTGTTGTGCTCAAATTTTATAGATGAAGCAAACTTTAGAAGACTATAATCTGCAGTACACTAAGATTCCCATAACCTATGATAACACTAGCACTATTAATCTGACTAAGGACCCGGTATGTCACTCACGCACTAAGCACATAGAAATAGGTCACCACTTTTACATGATCACAAACAACACGAGGATATTAGTCTAGAGTTTATTGACACAGATCATCAACTGGCAGATATATTCACAAAACCACTAGCCGAAGATCGTTTTAACTATTTGCGTCACGAGTTAGGCATCTTAAATTTTTGGAGTCATAATGTGTAATGATTAATAAAAATACTTAAAAACTTAAAATTCAACGATTTATTAATTAAAGTTATTTTGGTTACAAGCTGAAAGGGCCTTTCTGTCAGCAAGGCATAAAAACCTAAGTGACACAGTGCCAAGTGTCTTCGGATTACCGCTAACTGGGATGTGGCCTTTACAGCTAACCCAAGCTAATGGATATTAATTAAATATGAACTCAATGAATTACACATTTTTGAGTCATTTTTAAGTCATTTTAATAATTCAAAACTCAATGACCTCAATGAACTCAATGAATTACCGCTAGCTGGGATCTGGCTCCTACAGATAACCTAATGAATTACACATTTTTGAGTCATTTTAAAAATTCATAACTCAAATATGAACTAAAATTTAAGTGGCCGAACTCGGACCGAGTTCTGTCCGAGTTCGGGCCGAACTCTGTAGGGACCTTTTATACAATAGCAGTTCGAAACATCACCCCGTCTACTTCTTCTTCCTCCCCAAAACAGCCGACCAAGAGCTCCAAAACCCTAATTTTCTAAAACCCTAGATCCTAGAAAGCTCTTTCCTAGGTCTTCCAACCCAAAATTCCTCGAATCTAAGGCGTTTTGAAGGCATTCTCTTCTATCTTTGATCATTTTTGAGGTATAATTCTCACTTTTTTCTCCTATTTCATAATGGCTCCTAGAATCTTTAAGAGAAAGAAAACTAGGGATACTGCCTCATCTTCTACGTCTGAATACGAACCCGTTAATCTACTCAGTCCCTCTCGTCCTATTGACGATGAGGATTATGATCCAAACCTATTTATTTCACTAGAAAGATCTACACATTGGTTTGATCATTTCCGATACCGGGAAATCTGTCTGGGTAAAACGATAAATTTTACCATTTTTTTAGAATCTTTGACTACTTTTGAAAACTTAGGACTTCATAAATTTTTAGAAGTTTCAAATCATATTCACAAAAATACTGTTCATATGCTTTATCGCAACATGCAAGAATCCGACAACTGTATCCATTCTTCAGTCACCAAGAAGGAATTTGAATTCAATTCTGCCGACTTGAGCGAATACTTTCAAATGCCAAACAACGGTAATGCTCTTGTCGACACTATGAAGGTTTAATTTCCTGATGGCATGACTTTTGAATCCATCAAAGTCGTGTAGTGTTATCCTGATCCAATTACTCGAAGACGGTTGTACGCACGCAGCTTAAACCAATATTTCTATGAGTTACATCGTATCGTTATTTTATCTCTTTTACCAAAGATGGGATCTACTGCCGAGATCATGTACTTTGATTTATCTATGATGTATCATATTCACTTTGGTATTTCCTTTTCCTTTTCCAAGAATATGTTAGCTCTTATGATCAACTGTCGGAGGGCAGGTCGTAACCTCCTTTATCCTATGCATTTGACAACTATCTTCCAGAAATTTGTTATTACTTTCGAGTCTTGTCCCATCTCTAGAACGCCTTCAGAGCTATTTAGGTCTAGGAGATTCCCTTATCCTCCTGGTGATGCTCCACCTACTCCAACTCCAGTCGCACCCCCAACAAATGCTCTAGCTGATCCAGCCCCTGCAACGCCGGGTTACACTATTGACAAGTTATATCAGCGGTTCGATGCTTTTGTCACTCTCAAGGGACAGCAGCGTCAGGCCGATCTGACTCGTTATAGTTTCACTGAGTTCTAACACATTTCTTACGTTCATGTCTTGAAAAATGCTATGGAAAACATTCAGTGGACGATGGTTCATCATCCTACTGCACCGACGACTATCATCCATCACCCTATTTTTGACAGAATAAAACTTAAGGATGATCCCACATTTATCTTCTTCGATCAGACGACTGCCTATTTTGATCCAACCGAGCCACATGCTAATGCTCCGCATGTTGATGCTTCTGGTGGTGCTGATAGTTGATTTGATGTTTTGGACTTAGTATTTTGTGGATCTGTCTGATGATGATGATCTGACATGTAACAGCACATTTTATTTTCTATGCATTTTGGACTCTTTCAGTTGTAGTGACACTTTCATCTTTTTTGTGAGCTATTATTTTTATCTACTGATGTTGTTCTATTACTGCTACTGCTGATATTCTAGTTTAATACTATTGTTTTATTGACTTGTCACTTTATATCATATTAAGTTTCACTCTATATTTCTTTGTTGTTAATTGACTCATAAATTATGGGGGAGACACATTTTAAGTACATGACAAAGGGGGAGATTGAGAATGAGCATACGAAAATCAAATTTTTAGAATTTCAGACAAGTCAGGTGAAATTTTAAAGTTTCAAATATAATATTTTGGTATAAACTCAAAGTTTATCAATTATCAAAATGGGAAAGATTATTTGTCCACTGGTCATGATCATACCTAATTTTGACAATCAACGTGAACTTTGGTCGATACGTAAAATATATATATATACAACTACAGGTTTATAGGTTTCAAATCTGCACCTACTGCTGCTACAAGCTACAAACGTCTCGTCGTCATCAAGAACCAAAAGTGATGGAATCAAGATCAAGAATTTTATATATTTCTTCTGTATTTATTTTATTTGAGTCTAGAAAAAATATGTAAGATTGATCAGGATCGATACTAGCTTAGCTAATCTCAGTCTACAAAAATATAGCCTGTCTATCCAGATATTTCTACCTAAAAGCCCACAATCAAAAATAGTCCAAAACCCAACAAATAGCCCAAAATAGTTCTATTAGAACTCTGGCAAAACTCGGCCAAAACTCGGCCAGAGTTCGGCCCGAGTTCAGTCAGGGTAGTTTCAACCTATTTTTAAATTTCTTGAATTTTTGTATCCAACGTTTGAATGTGAGATTTTTGCATCCAAACTCTGCCCGAACTCTGTCCGAATTCGGTTCATAAAAAATACTATAAATAGTGAGAAACTTTTATATCCAAATCATCCAATCTCGTTCTCTTCTCTATTCCTTTAAGTGTTTTCTACGAGCTATACTTTCAAATTTAGCCTATGCTACTCTTAGCCAAGCCAGTATCAGTTCAGTTCAATCTAGAGTTTGGTTTTGAAGAGTTACATCGGAGGCTATCTCAGAAAATGTTCCAGTTTTTAATCGCCTTCTGGAGTCGGTCGAGCACTCGTCGCAAAGTACGGTGTTGTTGAAGTTGGTCGCGCACTTGTCCCCAAGCACGGTGTTGTAAGAGTTTCAAGCACTTAGTTAAATCTTGTGCCATAGTAGATTAACATCAACCAGGAGTACTCAAGACTAGATTAGTTCTCCATGAGGGAAATGAGTATATCGCTGTGTCATTAAGTTTGATCTTCTTAACTTTTACTTTACTGTAATTTATTTACTATTTTTGTTCTGCTCTTACTAGCCATACTACACAATTTTTAATTTATGATATTTATTATGCTGCACATATGCACTCTATTCACCCCTCCCCCTTTAGAGGTACTCAGTGGTGCTACATGTATAATCATCTGGGGAACCTTGTAATGAATGCCTGCCGAGGTAACGGTCCGGACATACAGGGCATGTGCCACTCTGGACCTCTTTGTACTAGCCTTTGAGTAGTACACGCTTCTATATCTTCTTCGTAGGTGAGGATCTGAGAGATACTATGGAAAACAAATCTCATTTGCCTTCTCTGCGTGCGTTGTCGTCTGGCACCATTTAGGGTGGCTTGATGTGCGTCTCCACGCACTCGTCTTGACTTAGATGAGACACGTTATCGTACTTCCTGCTGGTAAGTCGGCTGAGTTGCAGCGTCATCTTCATGAATAGGGAGTGGCCAGGATGGCCTGGACGGAGCACGTATTCCTAAGTCCCTGGCGTTACACTGCCTTTTCTGATTGGGACCCAAACGTCGGGCTCTGTTCTTCACATTTTTGAGAGCAGAGAAAGAATGAACAGGAGCTGGATGCGGGGCTTTATTAGTGGGAGCCGACAGAGCATCCTTCGCGATTGTTGGTAGTGTACAACAACCATGACCACCCAGACCTTGCGAATCTTCCTAGGTTTTATAAACCTAGGAAAAGGGTTTGATCCTTCGAAAAGCATACTTTCGTAAGCTTGTTAGTCGAACCGGACGATCATCATCTGTTGGGATGAGCCCATTATAGTAGTATCAGATTGTATCATTGCCTTCTCATCGGAGGAGAAGGTCGTCCCCAGCAGTGTCCCCAGCTTGTTCGCCATCGCTTTTAGGATCTTCGGGTGAGATAAAAGGAAGAAGAAATAGATTGAAATAGAACTCCTTTCCTTTATAGATCGTGATGTGAACAGTACAACAAAGCCCTAATAGTAAGGATTTGCTAGTACAAAAATAGATTCTGGAAAAGTATGGCAATGCAAATCGGGCTGTAATGACCCCTTTACTCCGTTGATGATGCAATACTTAGCAGCTTCTCGAAATGCTCTCTATGACTCATATGTATTTGGTGCTCTCTCTGGAGTTGATTTGAATGGAGTGGCTAGTTGATCAGTCAATTATTCGATTCTTTGATCGTTTGATCCTTTGATGATGATGGTGATGGTGTGCACCTCCTTTTTATAGTTGTCTTTAGCGGACAAGCCATGAAGGAGGTAATGATGGGGGAGGATCTCCTGCGTGGAAGAAGCCACCTGAGTTGTCACAGCTATTTAGGCATGCTATTTAACTATATGGCCTGGCCGAGGTGCTGATTAGGTATCCGTTGCTGCAAAAGCATCGGGAAGGACTTTAAGAATCATCGAGTATAGTTGTCGGTAGTTATGACTGTCCTTCCGCATGGCTAGATCACTGGTGACATAGTTCGTACGAGTGTTTGGGACAACCTGTCGTTTGAATGGTGTGGTTATGTAACACGCGTGACATAAATGAGAGACTTAAATTAGGTGTCATGATCTTTGGTTGATGTATGGTGTTGGTCATGATTTAGAAGGAATCTTCACTTTGAATGGGGCGGTTATGGTGCACATACCATAAACATAGTGTTGATCCTTTCAACCGCTACCAACGGGATTTACGGTGATCCTGTTCAGGGCACGAACAAGTTGTTGACGACTGCATGGCCCAGTCTAGGGCGTGAGCCATTTGTTTTGATATGGAGGGTTTGTGAAGCTGCATGAGCCAGCATGCCTCCTTGGCCATATAAAAGCTTCTTGGAAAGGAAGCTGCATGGTGTTTGGGCTGTATGTGTTCTGGTCGCATGGATTGGACTGGCTGTCTTTGGTTCTGCAAAGGCAACATACTTTGGGACACTGTGCTTGCTAGGAATTAGCATCCCACTGGAGGTCTCCGGGCCTAAGTCCTCCATATCTGATGTGGTTCGGGCATGATTGAGCTCGGGCAATTTTTATGCTTCTACAAAGATGTATGGGACTACCTATTTAGATTTTGTAATATTCGGAGAAGATTACGGGGTCATTAGCCGCGGTATACTCGGGTATGGGTTTATGGTTACCTGTTTGGTTTATGGCTTCCTGTTTGGGCATCGGCTCCTGACCGACATCGGCCTGTATTTCGATGCTACCTCATTATTTACCCACCCATACGTCCAAAGTTGTCTTCAACATGCATTCACTTAGTTGGTTTGTTTCCTTTTTTATTCAGTTAGTATTATGGCATGGGATAGTATCTTGTAACGGAATAGGGTGTCACCCTTGTCCTTTTTGTCTCGTTGTAGGAGTGGTTCACTGCTTCGATGGTGGGATAATAGACCTTGTTGTGAGCCGGGCTATTTATTCCATGTTTATATTTATTCAGTTTTACATTGGCATTTTCCTTTTGTATTTTGTTACGTCCCTCTGAGGACCTGGTAATCTCTTTTATATATATATATATATATATATATATATATATATATATATATATATATATATAAAATATATATATATATATATATATATATATATATATATATATATATATATATATATATATATATATATATATATATATATATATATATATATATATATATTAGAGACATAAAAGACCCTATGTCGCTAAAACATGTAGCTCGAAATGCAATTTCCTGATATATATATATATATATATATATATATATATATATATATATATATATATATATATATCAGGAAATTGCATTTCGAGCTACATGTTTTAGCGACATAGGGTCTTTTATGTCTCTAAAAGCTATATTTATACATGTATTGGCGATATGAGTTCTAGTACGTCGCAGAATCCACATAAATTTCACTGGAAGGAATCGAAATATCAGTCCCGCCAAAAATCCTATACATATTACGACATCCACATATCACAGAAAGATACTATATGTTCTACGACATGTGGAACATGTCGCCGAAAGACACTATATGTTCGGCGACATGAATGGTACATGTCGCAGAAAGATAACATACATTCTGCTGCATATGATACATTTCACAAAAAGACACAATATATTCGGCGACATGAATGGTACATGTCGCAGAATGACTATTTGTTCGGCAACACGAACCTATGTACACTACATAAAAATAAAAAATTAGGAACACTAGACATTTTTAGTCTAGAATGCTTATTTTCCGTAACTAGGTTTTCAACACATTAAAACCATTCTGAATAACAAAAAAATGTTCAAATATTTATTTTTTATTTTAAATTTTTTATTTTGAAACACATATAAAATGTTCCAAAATTGTACTCAGCAAAGTTGGGCTTAGTTCTCACCCCTCTCTCAAAAATATACAATTCCTCCTTTCTACCTTCCATAAAAAGCAAAACTTACAAAACCTTTCCTTCTCACATCCCTCTCCCAAAACCCACATCTTCTCATTTCCTTTCTTCGGGATCACGACGGAAGATCGCCGGAGATATCATCTTCCTCGTCTCGATTGCTCTTGATCTCATCGAAGATCTCGCCGTTCTCTGTCCTTATCACAATCGTGCCTTCCTATAACAAAAGGTTTGTTTTCTCTCTATTTTACTTACTTTGTATTCAATTAGGGAGATCAATTTCTTCTGTTAGTTTTTCTATTGTATTTTTTATTTGGTTTGATGGCAAAATAATTCTTTTGTTTGGTTCGCTATAGGAAAAATATCCTTTTATAACGATTACAAAAATATTATTATAACGTTCTATATAAAAGCGTTATAAATTTTTAGAAAGATGCCTTAATATGACGGATTAAAGGAATTTCTGGCCTATTATAATACTTTTTTAAATATAAGTGTTATATATATAGTATATACATTTGTAACGGTTCTATACTCAAATATTATAAAAGATTCAAGAAAAATTCAAATTTTTTACAAGAGCTATAAAAAAATGTAAATTTTTTCGCCAAAACACGACTCAGAGCATCTCCAACCCTATTGTGACTTTGGAGAAAAGTTGTTGCCACATAGGAATGACAAAATTTTATTCAAAAGTTCTTCTCCAATGCAATTGTCAAGTCAATTGTGAAGCTAATGTGGCAAAAATTAAAGAAAACATTGTGAAGTTGATTGTCTTGTTCTAGAGAATGCACTTGACAATGTCTTCTCTTCCATGTCATCAATTATGAATAAAAAATATTAGAAAAAAGAAAGAAGATGAGTAGTTGTCTTAAAAGTTGCCTTGGAAGTTGGAAAAAAAATAATTTTTATTGTCTCCTCAATACTTTTGCATTGGAGAGAGTTTTTCTATCTCATTGCCTTTTGAGATATAATTATAAGGGTACAGCCTTTTTTACTCGGGGCTATCCAGGATTAGGGCTAGCCAGGCTTTGAGGAACTTTTACTCGGACTGTCCAAAGTTTTCACTCAGGGGGCTGTCCAAACCCCACAGGCCCCCCCAAACCCGAAAATCTGTATCATTTGAAATTTTCCCTCTCTCTCTCTTCACAAACCCTATTTTACTTCCTCCTCTTCTTCTTCTTCTTCACGATTTCCCACTCCTCTCTCTCCATTTCTTTTACGCAATTGTCACGGTTAGGGTTTCGATCCTCATCTCCGCCATTTCCTTCGTCTTCACCATTTTCCAACATCTCTCCCTACGATGGCACGCAAACGTTCCTCTCAATCAAGGTAAGAAACCTAATACGTTGTCAATTCCTCCCCCCCCCAAAATCCTATTAATTTAGTTCGACAACCCAAGTCAGTTCCTCTCGACTCGACGACGACTGCCCATGTTTCTGGCAGTCCTATGTACTGTTAGGACTGCCAGAGAGAGGGGCAGTTGACTTGTACAGCAAGTATTACAAAGGACTGCCGCACTTTGTGGCAGTCCTATACGCATAAAGGACTGCCACAAAGTGCGGCAGTCCTTTGTAATACTTGTTGTACAAGTTGACTGCCCCTCTCTCTGGCAGTCCTAACAATACATAGGACTGCCAGAAAGAGAGGCAGTCCACGTGTACAGCAAGTATTACACAGGACTGCCGCACTTAGTCGCAGTCCTTTATGCGTAAAGGACTGCCACAAAGTGCGGCAGTCCTGTGTTATACTTGATATACACGTGGACTGCCTCTCTTTCTGGCAGTCCTACTTAATGTTAGGACTGCCAGAGAGAGGGGCAGTCCACTTGTACAGCAAGTATTACGGATGACTGCCTCACTTTGTGGCAGTCCTTTATGCGTAAAGGACTGCCACAAAGTGCGGCAGTCCTTTGTAATACTTGCTGTACAAGTGGACTGCCCCTCTCTCTGGCAGTCCTAACAGTACATAGGACTGCCAGAAAGAGCGGCAGTCCTGAATTGGCAGTCTTGTTTGATGTTTGCTAAGTATTAATCGATTGATATTAAATATTTGTAGTCACGACCCAACTCCGAAGTCGAAGGACGTTGACGTCGAGGGTGGAAGAAAACGACCTACCGCATCGGAGCGGAAGGCACGTGAAGCTGAGCGGGTTCGCAAAAAACCAATAACGATAAGTGAACCGGCGGCACCCTCTCAGACTACACCACGTCGAACCAAACATGTTGCAAGTAAATCGAAGCAACAGAAGACTCGTCCTGATTCCCCCTCCTCCGATGAGGATTTGCCCATTGTTTCCATTGTTCATAGAGGGGGGGACGATGGTTCCGGACCTTCTGACGCGAACGCCGCTTCTGATAGAGCTGATCCGAAAGTGAGGCCAATCGGTTGCTCACTATTGACGTCCCTGCCTAACCACATATCTTACCAAATTTGGAAGGATCTGGCAAGTTCACTACCTTAGATATTTACATTTCTTTTGTAAAATAGTAGTTATATTTTATATTTATAGTTTCTTTATATTGTTTTATTTTTAGAAAAGTTCGCGTATCTTGCGGGTCACTAACCACGCTAAGATGTGCAGTACATAGAATTTTGACAATTTGAAAGAAGGTGGGAAGGCCAAAATCATACCCACTGGGTTGCAGCATATTGCGAAACACTCGTACAAGATCTTGGATCACGCACTGATCTCTGCGTTTGTGGAGCGGTGGCATCCCGAAACAAACAGTTTCCATTTCTCTTCCGGGGAGTTGACGATCACCCTCGACGACGTCCACCACATTTTGGGACTTAGAGTTGATGGTGGTCCAATGCTCATGAATTATGATACGGGTGACTTTGAGATGTATGACGAGATGGTGGAATTGGTCTCCAATGCACTCGGTATTGAGGCAGGGAATTTTGTTAGTCTCCCCGAGTTTAAGAAGTTGTACGGAGTTCCTTTGAGTTTTCTTAGGAATGCACACATTGATGATGATGACGATGAAGACGATGAAAATGACAATGAGGACGACGCCAATGACGATACAGTGGCCCGGGCATACATGTATTTCATCTTGGGAGCCGTCTGCATTTCGGACAAGTCCGAAACCTCGATTCACGCCAAATATGTTAACAATTTTATGAACTTAGGCACTGTGGATCAAATATCATTTGGAAGCGGTATACTAGCTTATCTCTACCGCGAACTTGGCGCTGCATCTAGAGTCAGATCGAAGACTATAGCTGGTTGTCAAACTCTGCTCCATGTGAGTCAAGTAAATCGTACTTTGTTTATAGTTTAAATAAAGTTAGGTCGATTAATATGTGTGTCATCTACATTTCATGTACAGGCATGGATATACGAACATTTCCCGACGCTAAAGAGGGCTACTCTTAACAAAGACTATGATGAGCAGCTACCTAGGATGTGCAAGTGGAATCCAGTTAAGATGGAAAGCAGACATCCGCATACTTTAGCTTCCCTGCGTATCACACTTGAAGATATGAACGAAAAGGAGGTGAGACAATGCTAACTTAAATTTTTATTTACTTAGGATTTCATTATAGTGTAAAATAGTAACTTCTTTGGTCTTGATTACATATACTATGATGTAGATTATTTGGCATCCTTATAAGGATCTTCGAAATAGTTCTCGTCCGTTGCAAGGAGTTTCACTATTTCAAGGTCTGATATCCTGTCCAGAAATTGAGGAGCCTCATATGCCAGTTAGAGTGCTTCGTCAGTTTGGCTACGTGCAAACTGTACCGGGCACTTTGAATTTGAGGACTTCTTTAAAAGGGAACAAAGCATCAACCTATGTCCCGCCGGACTACCGTTGGGGCTCTTACTTCTTCACTGAGTGGCAACGTCATGTAGTTGGTGAAACTTTACGACGTCCGGTGGAGCAGATGTGGGATTGTACTGATGAATATAGGAATTATTATGTAGAGGCCGGACATGGTATGATGTTGAATCCAGATACGCGAGGGAATGAAGTGCCGGTAGCTGCTCCTCTACCAAACATGGCAGGCCTGCTTGACGCAATGCAAAAGATGGCAAGTAGTATTTTTTCGAATTAATGTTTACCAGTATAGTAACCTGGCTAATTTGGACCCTTAATTTTTCCTTCAGGCTTCGAAAGTAAGAAACTTGGGGAAAAGTCTACTGCTGTACAAGGGAGAGAACTACGTCGACGTGGCTAACCAGATGCAGAACATCGCATCGGACTATCCGTTTCTCGAAGAAGAGCGACGGACTAAGATGCGTCATGAGAAGAAATGACTTGTGTGTACTTGTTTGAACAATTTGTGTGCTCCTTTTGTTGAACTGTGTTTCGAATACTTGTTGACGTCTTGGTTGTAATATGTTTTGAAGACTTAATGTCGAACTCCGGTATCATTTTGTGGTATTGTGTTTTCTTTGTAATAGGTTTTGAATACTTCATGTCGAACTCCCGTATCATTTTGTTGTAATATGCTTTTGATGTAATAGTTTTTGAATACGAAATGTCGATCACCTACAGGTGTTTCCTGAACATTGCAAGTTCTTACAAGGACTGCCCAGAACTCTGGCAGTCCATCGTGAGTGAAAGACTGCCAGGGAACTGGGCAGTCCATTTTGGAACTTGCTGTGAACTAGGACTGCCCAGTTTCCTGGGCAGTCCTTATTCACAGCAAGTTCCAAATTGGACTGCCCAGTTTTCTGATAGTCCATCGTGAATGAACGACTGCCAGGGAACTGGACAGTCTAATTTGGAACTTGCTGTGAACAAGTACTGCCAGGAAACTGGGCAGTCCTTATTCACAGCAAGTTCCAAATTGGACTGCCCAGTTCCCTGGCAGTCTTTCACTCACGATGGACTGCCAGAGTTCTGGGCAGTCCTAATTGGAACTTGCTGTGAACAAGGACTGTCCAGGAAACTGGCAGTCCTAGTTCATAGCAAGTTCCAAATTGGACTGCCCAGTTCCCTGGCAGTCTATCATTCACGATGGACTGCCAGAGTTCTGGGCAGTCCTTGTTAATATGATACTCAACTGTGAAATTGATACTCAAATGTCTTAGCAAAATAAACTTCCTTCTTCTTCATTACATTTCTTTTGACAACCACATTCACAGATATAAAAAAGTGTATCTGAGTAGGACCAAAGATATAAACATCGGCGTAGGACCAAATATTTACATTTCTTTTGGCAACATGCAAGTTCTTCGGTATAGACATAAATGTTTATCCTTGTTTCTAGTTACAAAATGTGACAAGACTATATCGGTATAGACGTAAATGTTTATCCTTCTTTTTAGTTACAAAATGTGACAAAACTATCGGTGATGCTCCCCACTATCAGTCAATCAATACATCGTAGTGGTCTTCCGGCATTGGTTTAGGTTGCACGTAGTTTGTTTTCACCTTGTAGGCATTGATCGCATCGGAGCGACTCCGGAGCAGGACAATTCTTCAACTAACTTCTTCTCATGTTCGTTCAACCTTCCGGCATAGGGATGACCGGTAAGTGTCTCCGCCACCGCATGATTGTGCATCCCATTTCTGACATCAACTGTCCACTTTCTATCCTTTCTTGAGACAAGCACAATCTTGACAGGACAACCGCACTTTCTGGACCCTATCGCCTTCTCCGAGACTTTTTTCCGGGC
Organism: Iris pallida; assembly: GCA_029216955.1. Lineage (NCBI taxonomy): Eukaryota > Viridiplantae > Streptophyta > Magnoliopsida > Asparagales > Iridaceae > Iris > Iris pallida. Next base: position 4,229,408 of record JANAVB010033012.1, on the reverse strand, counting down.
ACATTCTTCTTTCTTTCGATGAAGCCTAAATGTCCCACCTCTTTCGCATCCAAGATCAGCAGTTTTACGACACGACGGGCCTCGTAATGACCTTGAAATGACAAGGACTGTGTTTACTTGCCTTCCAACTTGTCTGCACCATTCTAATGCTTCTTCATAAGATTCAAATGCGACATCCGTTGAGAATATATTACTCAAGTCAACGGAAATAGGAGGTGGTGGGCCCTACATTTAATTTCAAAAAAAAAATTGCCAATCACAATTACAACCAAAATTACAATATCAACAACTTCAAGACTGTCAAGGAAAATTGTCCTTCCTTCAGGACTGTACAACAGGACTGCCAGACATTCTGGCAGTCCATCGTGTTTTATAGACTGCCAGAAAGTCTGACAGTCCTGTTTTACACTACTTCTTAACAAAGACTGCCAATTCTTGTGGCAGTCCTACGTGTTTAAAAGACTGCCAGCAAGTCTGGCAGTCCTACTTAACACTAGTTCTACACATTGACTGCTGAGTTATGTGGCAGTCCTACGTGTTTTATGGACTGCCGAAATGTCTGGCAGTCCAACTATACAGTATTTCTACATATAGACTGCCGCATAATCTGGCAGTCCTCTTTACTTCTTCGACTGCCATGTTTTGCGGCAGTCCTATTTTACACTAGTTGTACAAATAGACTGCCGCGTAATATGGCAGTCCTTTCTGTTCTATGGACTGCCAGAAAGTCTGGCAGTCCTCTCGTACAGTCGAATGCGTAGCAGTTGGTCAGAAATTTACCGAGAAAGTCTGGCAGTCCTCTCGTACAGTCGAATGCGTAGCAGTCGGTCGGAAATTTACCGAGAGTTCTTCGGGTGTTTTGTCGTGTTGTTCGGAAGATCCGGGTTCCTCGATTGATAGACGTGATCCACTTTCTTCCATAATTTCTACATTGGGACAAAATATAAGATTACTTAAAAAAAAAAACTCAGAAATTTTGTCATTTAGCGGACGTCATCGTACCGAATATTCTAGGAATCTTCCTTGGAGAATCTTCTAGGGTTTGGAGAAATGTGGGGTTGAAAAAATGGTGGGGACCAGACCTAGGGTTTGGAGAAGAAAGAGGGAGAGAGAATGGAGAGTGAGGAAGAAAAGGAAAAAAAAAATAAGAGTTAACTTTTATACCTACAACTTGGATAGCCCTGAGTAATTTTTTCAGTGGCAAACTTGTAAATAATGGGAAACAGTCACTTGGACAGTCCCGAGTAAAAAAGGCTGTGCCCTTATAATTTGCCTAATTTTGTCATATAAACAAGACATTGTCTTGTGGCTCATGCCACATAGGAGCCACCTAAGACTCACAACACTTAACAAGACAATAGGGTTGGAGATGCTCTCTGGCCGCTACTTTTTTCATTCACAAACAAATCCCCTTTTTCTCTCTCTCTCTCTCTCTCTCTCTCTCATCTAGAGCCTGGAGAGCTCTCCCCCTACCATCCTCCTCTCTGGCTCGAGGCCGAAGACACAAATTCCTTCCCCTTCCCCTTTCTCATTCCAATTTTTAGGGTTTTAATTGCTATCACCCAAAAAGTTCCCCTCCTCAAACCAGGTTCATGTACTACCCTCCCTCTCCTCCTTTCCTCCTCAGCTTAGACAACCCCCTTTCGGTTCAGACCGGCCACCAGGTGTCGATTATGTCGGTCTGGTTCGTCCAGGTCAGGTGTTAGGTGAACCGAACGGGTGGGGACTCGACATACTCGTCGCCATCAAGCCCCCACTTTTGTCCCTTCGGACAACCCCAACCTTTGTGCAAGTTCCAAGGAATGGATCAATGACAGGGTCCCCGACGAGCTCGAGGACGACCTCGACGACGATCGCTTCCTCGATCACTACAGGTTTCAAGGCTTCAATTAAAACAAAACCCTTTTTATAAGGTTAGGGTTTGGGTTTGATTTTTTGATTTTGTTTTTGTTGTTGTTGTTGAAGAAGAGGCTAGCGAAGATGAGGAAGGCGGTGAGGTGGCGAGGTTCTGGTTGGAATTTTGTCAAGGGGGTCTCCTAAGTGCCTGCTGACTAGGTCGGCGTCTTCCTCTACAAGAATGGATAATTTTTTCATTCTTTTATTTTGTTGGATCGAGTTCTTTTGTTGTGAACTAGGAAGCATGGGCACCCTTGAAAATGGAGCCTTGTCGCATCGTGTCTAGCACTTACTGTACACGACACAAAGATATATAGATGCAAACACAAACACATCATTCTTAAGCGAATCGAACATTACTTAAGCCTACACCCATCGAACTACGTGCCAAGAATTAGATTTCTCCTACGTTGCACGATACAAACACGAATACGAATAAGGACATGATACGGATACGAGTGTGGACATGAAGTAGATATGGATACTACTTTTTGTGTCCGCACAACATAGTATTTCTCCGATTCAAGCTTTCAGAACATCCCTAGGAAGTGATGAGTATCATAAGAATCTGAATCATCTTACTATTCGAGCTTTCTGGTTTCTTATTTATTTTCATCTTCTACATTCCTGCTTGTTGCAAGGTTCGGAGGTCACAAGCTTAGCCAGCTTGTGTTTGTGATAAGATCTTGTTTTGTGGGGTCGGAGCAAGCTTTTATTGCTAATGGAAGTGAAGATTCACAGGTACCTTGTGCAATTTGTTTTTGTTTTTACATTTAATGAGCTGAAGCATACAATGAATCTAACCAATACACTGTCCCAGAGTTTCTCTTATTACTTTCATGCCCTACATCTTATTTGAGGAGCAAGTCCTTGCATTTTATTCATAGAGGAGGTCAGTTTGGTACTGTAGTTGCTTATAATGTTTTAGTAGTCCGTTTGGTACTGCAGTTGCTTATGCCCTGCATCTTATTTGTGGAGCAAATCCGTTTCTAGTTTGCATAATAGCTTCTTTTTGGTGGAAATTTTGAATTGTACAGTACTAACAAAAAGTTGAATGTGTACTGAACATTATTGCCATAATTCTGGTGGTTTTTACAGTTTTTACTACTTACGGTTGTAGTTTTGTAGAAAATAAAGGCTATTATCAAACAGTTCTAGATTCCCATGTGTCTAAATTGGATATCACTCTTCGATTTTTTTAAATGATTTAGCTAAAGTAATGACTGCAGAGTAAATGCATGAAAATAAAAATTCATATGTATAGTGCAACAAAACAAAAGGGATGCTACTGCTGGAATCTTCTCATCTTCATTCTTATTCAAATTTGGTTCTACTTTCTTTTATCTCGATCTAGCTAGCCCTCAAGTCTTAATCACAACCTCTAACAGTGACAAGCACAAATTAGTGGTTGTACCTTGATTCCTCATTGTACTTATCCTTCTTTATAAAACTACACTACAGAAAGGAAGGAAAGGAGCTAGCTAGCTTGGTTGAATAAGATGCATTATACTGCAGGTTTAGTTTGGTGCAGGCTTGTTCAGTAATGGAAGGAGGGGTGGTTGAAGCTGATGCATCTGCTTTTAAGGAGTGCTTCTCTCTGGCACGGAGGAGGCTATATGTCTTCAGCTGGCTTTCTTAGCTAGGATCGCTGGCCTGCTCTTTGTTTATGATACAGGTTTGTTGCTTTATGTTTATTCTTCAACATTAGTTTTTCTTTTCCTTTTCTTCATGACTTTCTTCTTCTGCACTTGATAGATTGGTTGACTAGTTTCATGAAGCTAGATATGAAGGTACAAAGCATGTTTGGAAGGATTTAACTTTGAATGCTAGAGTAGACAGTATAGATCAGACTAACACTTATTGTATTTGTATCATGTTTTGTGTTCTTACATGTATCTATATCCATGCAACACTGCTAGCAGGGGTCACCAAGAAGAGACATAAGCTAATATTTTAAACAGTATGTTGTCATTTGTTCTGTTGTTTTTGTGTAAGAGATAATATTCTAATTAATTTGTTTGTTAGATATGAAGTAGCCAAAGACTTATTCAAATTTCTTGATACTCAATACAAACTTGATCATACAAGTTGACATTCTATAGGGGAATGAGGATGGGACGAACAAAACTTCATTCAATTGTATAATAACTGTTTGGAATAGTATATTAAGCAAACACTCCCCAAACAAGAGAAAAAGCATATTGTTTTAACATATATTTTTTTCTCAGCATTATATTGAGTATTTTGCTTGGATACGTTTGCACTCTTTGTTTAAAATATATTGAGTATTTTGATTGGATACTATCATGTCTATATGTATTCCATTTAAGTTGAGTGCTGGCCTTAGATTGCATATAATGTGCCTTAGATAATTGATCTTTTTGCATACAAAGCATTTTGAAGGTTTCCTAGGGTTATATTGCATCATCAGGATTCAGGACTCAAGCCCCCATTACACTTCCAATACTACCCATAGTCCTATTGGAATTAATTCTAGCTAAACTGAAACTTTTTATTCGAGAGAGGCTTGAAGGATGTGTTCTTTCTGGTTCAGAAAAGTTTTCTCATTGAGCGAATAAGAGTTTTCTATATGGTATAGTTCATTTATGACCTCATTTCTCTATTAGAAAATGTAATTTAGGTTATCGACGACCAAAAGCAAATCAAAGGACAAAATAGCTGGTTTGGTATTTGCATAGGTTATATTTTCTCGTGCAATGATGTTACTCAAAAGCTAATAGAACTTGCCAGATTCGCTAGGCTTGTAACTAGGTCCATCGTGCTGGAAGCAAGTGTTACACATATCCACATGAAGATGGATGAGGGTGTTTCCTATGTGCGCTATTACCATGAAGATGTAGGTTTCACTGGTCATGATTTGATCGTATATATTTTAAGATCAATGAGGTTTTGAGGATGAAGAATTTCGGAGGAGCTCCGAAGAATAAGATCATAGCTAAAATCTCTCTTCGGTGACCATGACGAACGACAAAAAGTTAGGAAATGAGAAGGTTAACCCAAAAGAAGTAGAAAGACAAATGGTGTGGTAGAGAGGATCCATGGCGTAGCCAACTTGGTCATACTCATGAATTAAAACTACACTTTCTAGCGTTCAAACTAACATGAAATGTACGAAATGCTTGAATTCCTATAACCTGAAACTAAAAAGACCATCTATACTGCACAAACCTGGATAAAACATGACACGACAAAGAACACTGATACAATAATTTTTTGGTGTGACCTGGTATATTTTGGGCATCTTTGATGATTGACGTGTCTAACTCACACCAAACAGTCTAGAATTTTGGAATGGTGCGTGCTTCTTAGAAGACCAACCTTCAATTATAAGAACCTACAAAATTAGCAAATTTAGTATAAGAGAACGATCTTAACTTCATCGATAAGCATTTTTATTAGCCATATATTAGTATAGGAGAATGGTCGAGCTGATACACATACAAACTACAACACACTCAAATTTTGGCACAATTTCTATGAGAAAAGTAGACATCTTTTTCTAATATATATAAAAAAACAAAGTGGATGTTCATTTATGCATCTACCCCATTATCGACTTCACTCGACTCCCCTTCAGTCTAAAGCAGGATTGTCTTCCCCCATCAGTGAAGTATATCAGCTGGTCCTTCCCCAAACTAGGTTGAAAGTGTGGCCTTCAGTCTAAAGCAAAATTGTCTTCAACCCATTTCCATGTTGCACCACCAAGTCTGCATATGACAATTTTCTTATATTCCAAAAGATCTGCAGTGATGCAATTATGATCAGATGGGACAGTCAAAAGTGTGGCCTCAGTAAAAAAAAAAACCCTAAGGCCTCGTTTGGTTCGCGGAATCTCCCGGTTGGGAAAGGAAAGTGATTACTTTCCTATGTTTGGGTGCCCAAGGAATTGAGGAGGAAAGGAAAGTGATTCCCAATGGAAGGGAAATTAGGGGGGAAAGTGATTCCATCCATCCAAGGAAGGAATCACTTTCCCACATTGAAGTATTCACTTTCCTTTCCAAATTCCTTGGCATTGCCAAACATCGGAAAGGAAAATCAATAGGAATTAAAGTTTCCCAAAGGAAAGGAAATGACAAGGAATTGATTTCCTTTCCCTTCCATTCCGCGAACCAAACGAGGCCTAAAATCTTGAGTCTTTCCAAGTGTCAGAGGTAGGACGAAGCTTAGCAGGAAATGATAGTGTCTTCAGAGATGGTAGTTGGATTTCTTAAACTTGATATTGGAATAGAACATCAATCATGGATGATGAATCCTTCTGTGGACATGCAGTTGTTAACAACACTTCCAACTTATGGCAAAATATCAATCTTAGATGATGAATCCTTCTATGAAGGTGATATTTTAATACATGAATAAGATTTATTTCTAGATGGAATATCTTTTAATTTGTTTGTCTGTTTAAAATTTGTTATCATCCATACGCTACCCCTTATGATAGTTGTAATTTTCAGCATCGATATTACGCTACCCCTCAAGTAGCTTACATCCTGTGATATCAACAGATAGGAAACCCTAAACTTGTTATAGCCTTGCATGTGCATGAGATGTTTAACTAATTTCCTTCTTGATGTATCAATTTTGTTGATTGTTTACGGTAATGGGTTAAAGTTATACTTCAGCTTACAGTAAAGGTAGTGAGTTACATTGTCCATTCTATTTCTTTCACTATCATAACCTGACTATATTTTAGTCCCTCTTAACCTTTGCAACTCCAGCATAAGACACAGACATCAGGTGTCAAAGTATCTGATATCACAAAGTCACATAGTTTGAGATAATATTACAAGGCCATAATTGTATGTTACAATTAGATTAAAACTATATGTTACACTTGTCAATTTAGATAAAAACTACAAGTAGCCTTCATTTCCTTTATATATCACAAGGCCAAGGTACACTATTGTTGAGAAGTAAAAATAGATTCATTAAATTTCAAAAGGTAATGGAATAAGTTATGTGCAACTCCAGCAAATCTTACTTAACTCTTAGAAAATAAGGTATCTATTCTTTCGTGGTGATTCCTAGTTTTGTAGAAAATATATTAATATGACAAGATACAATATGGATAAGGCGACGAAACATGGCACTATTTTTATTTCTTGATAATAATCTACCTTGTATTTTAGAATAGATTTTAGATAATATATGATATGTCCTTTGATTATTTCCAAGGGTTTGGGTTTCAGTCTCTCTCATTATCTGATAAATATATTGCTAGTTTCATAGAGATGTGCTATTTCTGTTCTTTTGATATTCTGACAACACGACAGTTTGCTTCTTCTGGCAGTTGATAATTGTTGTAGTCTCTTTCAGTTTAATTTTTTTTAACTTCAGTTGTAATTTCTATATTACATTCATGCATTTGTTACTCATCGTGTTCTAGTTAAAAGTTATCTATTATAGTTGAATTTGGTAATTACACCATTGAGCAGTAAGTTTCTTAAGTGATGTTGAATGGTGACCATTTCTCCATTCAAATTTATAGATTGGCATGATTCTGGACCTGGTTATGGTGCAAACTTTGGGGCCAACCAAAGGTATATATTTTGGTGTCTGTTTAGTTAAATGTATTAAGCTTTTGGTTAATGTTGGATGGAACTAGTACATTTGATTATTGTTTGTCCTTTTTTTTGGGTTCTATGGTTAATTCCTTGGCTTGTGGTCAAGCTATCTTTCCATTTTGCCTCAGAATTCAGCTCCATAGGGGCCATGTCTCGGTAAAATAAGTGACCATTATGTATATACATATTGTCAATCATATATGTTCAAAGCATTTCCTTGGGGATATTTTTGTTTAGTAAAGTTTTTTTCTCCTGTGCAATATTTGCTCATGTCTATTGTTTTAACCCGTCTGTTTGTTCCTTTTAATAGGCACCAGTTTCATCACATTCCATGGAGACCTTCCCTATTCATCTCAGGAGAACATAGAGAAGCTGGATCTAATTGATGAAGATGACAGTGGGTCAGGGGGTTTAGTTGTTATCCAAATTTGGGGGAAGATATTCATATCATAAGATCTATTGTAGGCTATTTTTTTGGAAGACGTTCAATTCATGTGTTTTAGTTTACACTAGTTGTCTAAGATGGAATACAATATGTTTGTGGAATACAATAAGTATTTTTTTGAATGGCTACTTGACGTTGTTAAAATATTACATTATTGGATTATTTTATGAAGCGTTGTTTGAAGACATTGTATTGGATATTATGTTGTGTTCATGGTAACTTCTCTATTCTCATGTTCTTTGAATAAAATTTTTAATGTTTGTGTGTTATTTTTGAAATAAGATTTCTACATTTATGTTGAAAACTATATGCAAAATATTAAATATAAAAAATATAGAAAATATAAATAAGTTTTCGTGACATAAAATTGTGCAGCAGGAAGTGTATTTATATTTGGCTACATTAGCTTTCGCGACATCAAATTGTGTAGCAGGAAGTATTTTTAAAATATAAAAAAAATGCAGAACTAGACATTAAGCAACATGTGTTATGTTGCCAAAGTATCATCTTTCTGAGACAAACAAGACACATATCGCCAAATGTTATTTTAAATCATAAGTATGGTATGTCGCCAAAAATGCTTACATTCTGCGACATGTGTTATTTCATGTCGCCAAAGACTTTCCCAGACAAGGCTACGGCGACATGTATACGACGTAGCCAGATATGTCGCAAAAAACGCTATGGCGACACAAATCCAACTTTTTGCTACATACTGCTTATGTCGTTGAACATGCATTTTCTTGTTGTATATATATATATATATATATATATATATATATATATATATATATATATATATATATATATATATATATATATATAGAGGAAAATGTACCTAAGGTCGACCTTAGGTAAGTTACCTAAGGTCGACCTCATTTTCCTCACTTTACAACATTTTTTTCTTGAATTTTTTTTTATGGGATTCATCTACACCTTATTGATTGGCAACATACCAAATTTCAAGAAAAAATAATATTGTTTAGCCCCCTATCAATAAGGTGCAAAATCGACGGTGTAGCAGCAAAGTTTTAGACCGTCGATTTTGCAAGGGATAGATAGGGGGCTAAACAATATTATTTTTTCTTGAAATTTGGTATGTTGCCAATCAATAAGGTGTAGATGAATCCCATAAAAAAAAATTCAAGAAAAAAATGTTGTAAAGTGAGGAAAATGAGGTCGACCTTAGGTAACTTACCTAAGGTCGACCTTAGGTACATTTTCCTCATATATATATATATATATATATATATATATATATATATATATATATATATATATATAGAGGAGGGATCCGCATCTCCTCAATATTTACATCCCCAAGCATCCCCATGCTATCCACCGTCGGATGTTGTTTTAAGTCATCTAATCTTAACCATTGATTTGAATGGTTCAAATCAACGGTTAAGATTAGATGACTTAAACTAGATCCAACGGTTGTTAACATGGGGATGCTTGCAAATATTGAGGGGATGCGGATCCCTCCTCATATATATATATATATATATATATATATATATATATATATATATACACACACACACATATTATTGGTATTTTTATTTTATTCTTCCTTATTCACATTATGTCTTCTATGATTCATGCTGCTACTTTAGCCTAGTATTTTGCAAGCTTATTCTTTTCTCGAGCTTGATCGAATATGAATATTACTAGGTGACCAACTTTAATATATTACGTTCCTTCTTGAGATTCTTTTATTACTGTGGGTTGAGATATAGTTTAGTTAACATATGTTTAGTCTACTTGACAACGTAGTACATCTGGGGTAAGTCCATTAAATTAAAAACTTATTCTAGATTGTATTAGCTAGCATGTTAATGTCTCATGTTCATATGTATTTTGGAACTGGGGCGTGACACCAAGGTACCTTGTAACTGATTGAACGTGTCACTGATGCGGGGCAGTGGGTATTTGTTCATGATGGTAGCCTTATTCAGTTCTCGGAAGTCAATGCACCGGTGCATCAACGCATCTTCTTCTTAACGAACATGACTGGAGATCTCCATGGCGAGACGCTAGGCCGAATAAATCTCTTGTCGAGCAATTCTTGTACCTGGATCTTGAGTTCCTTCAATTCTGCATGGGCTATTCTATACGGGGCTTTGGAAATCGGTCGGGTGTCAAAAAAGGTGTCGATTGTGAATTCGATTTCTCGATCAGGTGGTATACCGACCAGCTCGTTTGGGAACACGTCGGAGAATTCTTCCATAACGTCAGTCTGGCCTATATTTTTACTATCCTATCGCGTGTCTCAAAAAGACGCAAAGTATCCTTCGCAGCCGAAATATAGCATCCTCCAAGCAGAAATTGCCGAGGTCACCATGCAAGCCGTCGATGCTTGACCATACGAGTAGCAGAATCGGTCTCTTCAGGTAGACGGAAGGTGGCCTTCTTTCCTGCACAGCCAATGGTGGCCGAGCAAGCGTTATGCCAATCTACTCCCAGAATGATGTCGTAGTCCTAGAGGTCTAGAACTATCACATCCAGAGACAATTTTCTATCTCTGATACAAATAAGTCCGTCTCTACAGATTGAGCATGCAGTAATTGCGTGCCCGATAATGTACTAACACTAAGGTTTAGACCCTAGCGATGTTATAAGGAATTTGTGTTCCTCGGCAAAATCTGTCGATATAAACTATAGGTGGCTCCAGAATCAAATAGTACACGAGTAGGCATATTATTGAAAAGTAATATACCTGTCACAGCTATATATGAGACGAAATCCTCATCTAGAGTCATGTCATAGACACGCCCTTCGGCATTGGGGCGACGGTCATGGCCTGTGCCCCGGCTTGGTGTGCTCGAGGTGCCGGACCTAGATTCTCTGGATAGTTCTGCTGTGAAGGCACGTTAGGGTTCGGTCTTCTAGCCAATCAATCAGCATGTAAGTGGCCTTTTTTACCATAATTATAGCATCCACATTCGTAAACTTGGCAATCGTTGAATAGGTAACTAAACCGGTTACATCGGATGCATCGAGGTCCTTGGTTTCTCCCTTGGTAACCGCCTTGATAGCCGTGATTTGGACGCTTTGTCGCATGGTTGCCTCCTGTTACACTTGGGAGTTTGTGATAAAATTTTTGCACAGCACCTGCAATGGTTGGAGGATAGTGGCGCTCGAGGTGGACAACGTGATTGAGGGACTCGTCCATCATCTTGTACAATGAAATACCCACATGGGCAGAGATAGAGGGCCCCAGACCTACTTCAAATTGTCGAGCGCGACTCTTTGTAGTCGGCAGGAATGTCCCAGCAAATTTGGATAATTAATTGAATTTTTTGCATATTGCACGTCATATCCCAATTCCGGAGAATCAATAGTCGTCCCCCGGGCGTGATGCCGCACGAGCCTAGGCTACGCTCCCACAAGTCACATTCATAAGGTTATCCGAAACACAACAAAGCAAAGAGAGTACCAGAAATTGAACAACACATTTGAAACAGAAGAAACTTATCTTTCATTGATGATAACTTGTTTACAAGACTATTACAAAAGGTGTCGCACAGGCTTACAAACTGTCACAGATGAGATAGTTATTCCATAACATCCCTTTGTATATAAGCAACAAAATACTCTCTCTTGGACCTGTAATCGGAGAGAATTGATGGGACATGGCTCTTGATCAGAGTCTTCAAAAGGTTGGAGATCTCCTTCACACGCTAGCAAGGCTTCAAAATATTCCAAACGTCGCATTTGGTTCCTAGGCACGCTTTTTTGGTTCGAGCACATTTGAAGAGCGAGGATCAATACATTGTCATGTACTGGTGGGTGGCTAATTATATTCCATGCCCTCATTTGGTTCAAAAAGTTATGTGAATAGGCACATATAATTGGTGAACTTTCTAGCCATCCGAATAAATTCATGCAAGAATTTGATAGGCAAAGTCAACATAATTACGATAAATCTTACCACGGCTGAGCGTGCCATTATTGTGTAACTTATCATGTTCTTTCCTGTCAGTTTTATATCAAGAGCTTGTAGACAGTGTGCTGGTAGTGGTCATTGGAAATTTAAGCCATCCTAGATTCATAGCTTGGTTGAGACGGCGACCCTTTCAGCACGGGTAGCTTGCCCTGCTGAAAGTTTTGAATGACCCGTGCTACATCCAGCATAGCTATCTTGCCTTCCTCCTAGGCCAAATTGTTCTCGTCGACCCAGTTTCCCGTTGAGGAAGCGAAACCTTATGCAGAAGTTGTCCATGATCCTGATAGACTAAAACTAATTACTCAAGCATGATTTATAAAATCTTAAAGAGGTAGCCAGTTTCAATGTGTTCTGCCTTATCGTTGCAACATTCATTCATAGCATCAATCTTTGCAGTTCTATAGCATATATATAAGGTAAAACATGTAATAGTTCTATAGAAGGAATACTTAAGTAAAGCATGCACAGTTCTATAGAAATAAGGAGTTGTGTCCGTGCATTTACACTAGCATTCCATTCGCAACGATGTTATCGATTGGTTTGAAAACAAGAGGGTCAAGGGGGAGAAGGGTCAGCCACTCACCTTGATTTGTTCGAGGCAAGACAACGGGTCAGTTGCGCTAGATGGCGCCTACACGATCACCTAAAATCGCATAAATAACGAATTAGCACTCTACCCTTCTATGCTGAGTTCGATATGAAATGCAAAGTTCAAAGAACATAAACAATAAAATACATCAAAAACATCTATGAAAATGCATTCTTAAAACCAAAGCCAAAGCCAAAGAAGCATGTGCAGCATAAAAACAGAGTCCATCCTCAAGGCGCAACCCGTTGAATATGGGACTTGATTTCAAAGAAGCCATTCCATAATAAGGAAAGGATCTTAATTCAACCAGTTCGGACCAATCGATAATGATAGTGTTTCTTAACCGCATTCCTCGCATCGCAACAAGGAACGGGGCACAATCTTGGGATGGCGCACTACATTATAACCAACTAAGAAAAAGTTTTGTCCTCAAAACTTAAGGATAGAACCTACCTCTAAGAAAACAATGAAGGAAACTTTTTCTTCAACTATGACTCGAGTTCCCAGGATGACTCCTAGACCGAATGGTTCCTCCAGAGTACGCAGACGAGAAGGATCGTTCAATTTTAATGTAATTTATCTTTGTGCTCCAAGATCTGTACAGGTTCTTCTACATACGATAATTCTGCCTTCATTTCTAATTGACCAAAATCTACTACGTGGCTTGGGTCGTGCACATACTTTCACAACTTAGAGACATGGAAGATATCATATACATCTGATAGTGCTGGTGGCAATGCGATTTGGTAAGCTACTGGGATGACTCGCTTTAGTATTTCGAAAGGACCCACAAATATCAAACTTGGCTTTCCCTTTGATCCGAACCTAGTGACTCCTCACATGGGCATTACCTTCATAAACACGTGATCTCCCATTAGGAACTCGAGTGGTCGATAATGGGTATCGACGTAGCTCTTCTTCCAACTTTGTGCTACCTTTAGTCTTTTCGGAATAAGCCTGACCTTCTCCATGGTCTGTGCTACCAGCTCCCAGCTAAGAATCTGTCGCTCTCCGACTTCATCCCACCAAATGGGTGATCTGCACTTTCGTCCGTACAAGGCTTCGTATGGCACCATCTGGATATTGTATTGATAGTTGTTATTGTATGAAAATTTGGCCAAAGGTAGATGGACGTCCCAACTCGTCTTCAAATCAATTGTGCAAAGTCGTAGCATGTCTTCGAGAATTTGATCACATGCTCTGTCTGGCCGTCGGTCTGAGGATGGTAAGCATGCTAAAGTTCAACTTAGTACCCAGAGCCGATTGAAGGTTACTCCAGAAGCACGATAGAAATTGCTCATCCCGATCTGAGACGATAGATACTGGAACTCGGTGCAGCCACACTATCTCGTCGAGGTATATCTGTGCCAGGCGATCGGTGCTCCAAGTAACTTTAATGGTAATAAAATACGCTGATTTGGTTAGTCGGTTGACGATGACCCAGATTCTGCATCTTCCCGTCCGGTCTCTGATGCTCAACTTTTACCCGTTGACAAGCCATGCATTGTGACACAAAGAGTGCCACATCCCTCTTCATTCTGTGCCACCGGAAGGTTGTGCGGAGGTCCTTATACATCTTTGTGCTGCCCGAATGCAAGGAATACTTCGCGTAATGCGCTACCAACATTATTTCCTTTCTAAGTTATGAGTCATCTGGAACACATAGTCGGCGCTTCAATCGTAGCACGCTTGTCTCATCTTCCGCAAAGTCGTTCGCCCTACTCGTTAAAATTAGATCTTGCATCTTCTTCAGGTACGGATCTTCCTTCTGAGCTATCTTGATCTTTTCCTGCAAGTTGGGATCTAACTGTAGATGTGCCAACTGCACTCCCCTGAATCGAGCCCAGAGGCCGATGCCCATCTCTTCTAGGTCCAATAGTAGCCTACTGTTGATGGATAGAGAGACAATGTATTTTTGACTCAGAACGTCTGCCATAATATTTTCTTTGCCCGACGTATAGTCAATTTTTGGTTCGGAGCACCTATGGAGAGCAAGGATTAGTACATTGCCGTGTACTGGTGGGTGGCTAATTATATTTCGTGCCCTCATTTGGTTCAAAAAGTTATGTGAGCATGCATATATAATTGGTGAACTTTCTAGCCATCATAATCAATTCATGCAAACATTTGATAGGCAAAGTTAACATAATTACGATAAGTCTTGCCACAACAGAGCGTGTCATTGTAGTATAACTTACCATGTTTTTTCCTGTCAGTTTTATATTAAGAGCCGGTAAATAGTTTGTAGGTGGTGGTCACTAGAAATTCAAACCATTATGGACGTATAGCTTGGTCAAGACGACGACCCTTTCAATGCGGGTAGCTAGCCCCGCTAAAAGTTCTGAACGACCCATGCTAGCATCCAGCACAGCTATCTTGCATTCCTCTTCGAGGAAGCAAAACCTTGTGCATAAGTTGTCCATGACCGTGCTAGACTAAAACTAATTACTCAAGCATGGTTTATGAAATCTTAAAGAGTTAGCCAGTTTCAATGTGTTTCGTCTTATCGTTGCAACATTCATTTAGGGAATCAATCTTTGCAGTTCTATATCATATATGTAAGGTAAAATATGTAACAGTTCTATAGCAGGAGTACTTAAGTAAAGCATGCACAGTTCTATAGAAATAAGCAGTCGTGCCCATGCATTTACATCTAGCATTCCATTCGCAACGATGTTATTGATTAGTTTGGAAACAAGAGGGTCAAGGGGGAGAAGGGTCAGCCACTCGCCTTGATTTGTTTGAGGCAAGAGAAAAGATCGGTTGTGATATACGGGGCCAACGTGATCACCTGAAATCGCATAAGCAACAAATTAGCACTCCACCCTTCTATTTCGAATTTGATATGAAATACGAAGTTCGAAGAATGCAAGCAATGAAATCTATCAAAAATATTCACGAAAACACATTCATAAAACCAAAGCCAGAGCCAAAACCAAAGAAAAATGTGTGGCATGAAAAACAGAGCAACGGGAGGTCTCTTCCGACTCAGCCGCAGAGTCCATCCTCGAGGTGCAACCTACTGAATATAGAAATTGATTCCGAATAACCCATTCCATAACAAAAAAAGATCTTGATTCAACCGGTTCCGACCAATCGATAACGACATTGTTTCTTAACCGTGTTCCTCACATCGCAACGAGGAACGGGGCATGATATTGGGACGGGGTACTACACTGCCGCACCGTCATGTTTTACTGCCTCAGCTGCATAAATTCATTCATTTTTTATTCGAACGGGCTGCAGGAAGTTACTCGACTTCGAATGCCTTTCGGAATGTAGCCCAAGGGACCGACGTTGCATCATCGTCGTGATGGATCGCTCATTTTGCAATCGTGTGCATTCAATCTGAGTTGAAGTTGGTCACGACCCGTACCTGCTTTTCGGGATACGAGTGCGTGCGCAAGCCAGCCTACGCCGCAGAGTCGACGGTAGAACGTTGTCCAGACCACAATGCTCACAATCATAATAAATGCTCATTCACAAAATTAAATTAATTTACAATATTCACATGTTTTACATTTGCAAAAAATATAAACTCTTATAAATATTGAAATGACTACGACTCATCTATCTAGCTAATCTTTAGGTTTTAGCCTGCAAGTACACCCGTCTCCCCAATGCTAAGCGTAGTCGCGGCTAACCTGAAAAATGTTGCTTTCTAGTCCAAAATGGAACGAGTACAATTTATTGAGTGTAGTTCCAATATATGATAACGACTATAATACAGGTGTTAGCCATAAAATACATGATTTGAAATAATTAGGATAATGGTAAGAAGAGACATGAGGAATGTAGAACAAAAAATACTATCCATGTGTTTTGAAGTACCTTTTGATATATGATTGGTGTAGGGACAGTTACACCATGATGTCTACGATTTCTAAACAATGTCTATGATGTCTACTTTGCAGGAAATAAGCAATGTCTACGATGTCTACTTTGCAAGAAATAAACAATGTCTACGACGTCTATTTTGTAGGAAATAAATAATGTCTACGATGTCTACTTTATAGAAAATAAACAATGTCTATGATATCTACAATGTCTACGATGTCTACAATGTATACGGTCAGATCACACATCTTTTGGTAGTTTCCCTGTACGACTTTACAGGTAAGAATATGACAAGGTATGAAAAGAGACAAGAATCAAGTATAGAATGAGTAACAATGAAATATAGTAATAATCAATATCGAAAATAAACAACAAATGTACTCGCTTGACGTCCTTTGCTAGTGAAACCGATAATACCAACCACTCAGTGTGCCATGCAAAAGTCAAACTTGCGCAACTGTCTCCAGATGCTCAAACAGACATCACCAATATGTTTTGTATAAAAGAAATGTCAAAAAATGCCTACCCAAAAGTCCAATTCTGGACACAGGGGCAAAACTGTAATTTCGGGTCAAAATGATGTCCGCCGTTGGGCCCGCTTTGCACCGAAAAGTGTGCCAATATCTACGGTCTTTAAAGTCGTCAAACTATATGTCTATGAATTCAGTTTGTTGAGGCGAACCCAACTGTATGTCCAAAGTTGGATTTCGATGGACCGTGTACAAATTTACCCGTTGGATCGGGTCGCAGGCTCACCAAAAAGGGCATTCCGATCGACCTTCTCAAAATCGGACCAAACTTGGCATGCATGACCAAAAAAATGATACGGTTTTGTTGGCACAAGTTTCGTCTCGAGATGGCAAACGTGCACAAAGTTATGGGCTAGTTTGCAAAAGGGCCGATACGGGGTATCTTGACAGATACGCCTCGATTTCGTCGCGCACGCACAACGAAATCGAGTTCCGTCGAATCCCACATGTCGACAACAGCCATACGCGCCTTTTGATGCTCATGGGTTGCGACCATGTCGCCCGGTTTGTCGCGGCATACGGCGTATCGGTGGGTTTTCTAAATTTTTGACAGTTTTGAAAAATATTTTTCGACAAATTGGGATTCCGATTTCTCGATGCGTAGTCGATTAAATCGACTTCTGTAAAAAGGGTTTAGCAACACTATATGTTATCTAAGACTGTTTTAGTTTCTTTTTCGAAAACTCCATGTAACCAGTTCAGAAATTGCCTTCCAATACCAGCCTCAAAACCTGTCGTATTCATAATTTATATCACAGTTTTTCGTCGAACTTTCTACAAATTTTTGGGAAGATTTAGGGCATATGAATTTGAACTAATTAATGGGGCTTGTAGTCGTATATGTTGTGTTTATGATGAACTGACTAGTTCACGGATTGATTACGAGATGAAGAAGAAGGAGGATGGTGAATATGGCTACCTGGGAGTTGGCGATCGAACAGAGCAAGCTCTGTGTTCGGCCGTACAGCCGACCGACGGTGAGTCAGGGTGGCGCACGATGTTCTGCAGAAGGCGCATGGGCTCGCCTAGGGCTTGGGATCGTAGCGAAGCTCTGGGTTTTAGGTCTCGGATAGATTTGCTGTTGTTTTATCAACAAATACCCAAACCAAAGACACTTTACACACGGGTTTAATCCTAATTTCTAATTGGATTTTGATAGGATTTTTGTAAAGGGGTTTAGCCTAATCTTGTAGAGATTTCGGTTAGGGATATAGAAGATTTTTGTTTTCTTTTTTTATACTTTATTGGAATTCAAATCAAAAGGTTATCCTCTCTTGCGTGCAAGTCGGGCAGGGATGAATACAGTTCATTTGAGCAGTACTCCAGTTGGTTTTTATTAACCTATTTATATATAGACTTATATACTTATCTATATATATTTAGATATATGTTCCTACATGTATACTCCAAAAATTCTAATAAAAAATAATAATTTGCTTTTTAATATTTGTAAAAAAAACATATGTATAATATTAACCATAGGGTTTACTAAATATTATGCAAGGCATAATATCAAATAAATTCATAAAGCAAATTATAATTACTTTATAAGGCAAAAGTCTACATTATACCAATTTTTGGAAATAATATTTCTTCTAATTAAAAATACCAAATAATTATATTTAATAACAATAAACAAAATAGAAAATTTAGGGGGTTTACATCCTACTCAACTTATAAAAAATTCGTCCTCGAAATTAAAATAATCTAAATATCAAATAATAACGAGATTAAAATAAAGGGAGAGTAAGTGCGCCCAATCATAACCCAATTTTCGCAAGGATGGTGAATTAGTTAATAAAATGAATCCAAATTGACGTTATATTCTACAAGATGGGATATTCTTCCTTCAAGACTCTACCCATCTTATAGATGTTGGCTAACCATGAAAATTGCAGTTACACGACTGTGGACACACACAAAAAAGAAGAAGAAACGCTGTCTTTTCTTATTGGCACAAGGCACCATAAATCGAGTACGTCTGAGAGATCCTATGCTGAGGATCCCCGAGTACAAAAAGAATTCTGGGGAATGGGACGATGGAGATCGAGCGGCAGTTGCTACTTTACTCCGTTGACACTCCGATTACAAGTGTGGGAGAAAATCTAAGAAAATTGCTAACTCTCGGCTCACTGGCAAGAATGGCAGCAATTTGGCTCTTGAAATGCTCTCCGTTCTGTCTTTTGAAGAGGTATAAGACCCTTTTTATAGTCGTTTTCGTGCTGGAATGATGTTATGCGCCCATGTGAGAAAATATACTAATTTTCATGTGGGGGCATAGACCTGCTTTTGGGCGTATAGAGTGTAGGTGCATGCAGACTGCGTGATCGTGGGTTGATCGTGGGGTTGACATGACCGCATGCTTCGGTGCATGACTGCTCGTGGAGACTGACGTGGCCGTATGCTTTGGTGTACGATTGATCGTAGGTGTTGACCGAGTCGGGGGGCTATCCTGACTTGGGCGCATAGCCTGAAACAGGGCTATGTGCCCCCTTCTGGATGAGTCCAGAGTGGGCGTATAGGAGGTGTATGCCATCAACATGGGCGCATAGCTTGCTCTGGTGACTTGGGCGCATGTGGGCTATCCTGGCTTGGGTGCATATGTCTCCCTGGCTTGGGTGCATATGACTCCCTGGCTTGGGCGCATGGTTGTCAAGAATGCTTAAATTTTCATGCTTCTACAAGACCCCCTTCAAAGTTTTTGATACTTGAACGAGTTCGAAATACTTTGAAAGAAGCATGGACCGTCTTCTCGTGATGTAATGGGCGCATAGCATAGCTCTCCCTTTAGGCACATAGAGTTTGGCCAGACTATCAGAGAGATGGCTGTTGAGATCTTCCTCAAAAATTTGAACTGACATATTCATCGGAGTAGAATTTTAAGAGGTCCATCCTTCATGTATTGTCCATGTCAGCAAGTGGTAGTCGCATAATGTGCAAGAGACTGGGTCTTCATGTGAGCGCATAAGCCGTAGTAGGCGCATAGGAGTAGTGGGCGCATAGTATTTGGCCCATGCCTATAAATAGGCCTTGAAGAGAGAGAAGATTCATTACTCTCTTTTCCTTCAAAACTTTCAAAAGACTTTTCATCTCTTCTCTACACGAACCATGTCTCCCAAGGCCGCCAAGAGATCTGCGAAGGGCAAGGGGGCTGAACCGAGTGGCTCTCCTCCTGCGACAGCGTCCTCGCTAGTCCAAGACACGATCCTGGGTGAGGCTACGCCTCAAAATAAAGTCTTGAGCGTTAATTTGCGACGCTCAGACTTTTCCTCTGCCTGGGCGCATGTGCCCAAGGCAACATGCTTCTGTGAGCATTCATATGCGCCCACAGAAGCATGCGCCCTCACTGTGGTGTGTTATACGCTCACAGAAGCATGCGCCCTGACTGTGGTGTGTTATGCGCCCACATGTTGCTGCATGTTATGTGCCCACATGCTGGTGCATGTTATACGCCCATATACTGTTTGTATGTTTATGCGCCCATATGCTTTTTGGGCGCATAACCCTTTGGGTGCATAGCCCTTTGGGCGTATAGGATTCCTCCAACACTTAGTTTTTTCTGCAGATCCAGAATCTGACTTTCTCTTCTGTTCTTGCAGTTGACATATTTGTCCCGGAACTTGGTGGAATCCCTTTCGGCTCTGCTTGCCAAGTCCTCGGCACAAGCTTCATAACCAACATGGTCATAAAGGTTCAGGATAAGATCAGTCATAACCAGCCTACGGAACGGACGATCGCCATACTGGAACAGGATAAGACCTTCCTAAAGCAGATGATTAACGACAATAAGTTCTTGCTCTGAGGGGCACGTCATCTCAAGAAGTCGTACTTCCTGTTCGGTGACAGTGTGGGGTTCGAAGATGGCGAGACAATACGCTTGAGAAGCCCACTGGTGGTCAGGCTAAACAATCAGAGCATATGGCTACCGTTGATGGAGCGTCAGTATCCTTTGTCTGCGATCACTGTCTTAGCCGTGCAGCGACAGATGAAATGGAAGCTAACCCCTGAGCTCCCCGAGGTCGTCTCTAGAAGAATACAGTTCGACTTGGGAGATATGAAGAAGGACACTTTCAAGTGTGTCAGGGGCTCTACATCTTACTCCACGAGGGGGTTGCAACCTGGTGCCATAATAAACGACATTTCGACTGACCTCCACCCTTATCCTGCCGACACGTTTTGCAATCTGATGATGTCAGGGGACATGTCGTATCCCGTGGGGAAGATACAGATGGAAGGCTGGAGGTATCCAGTTTCATTTTGGAGCAACCTCACTGACTGGGTGCTTTCTACGTATGAAACCACCTTGAAGACTGTTGGCCTTTTTTATGCTATCAGGGCCACCCAATATGGCGTAAAGGTCAACTAGCCAATGTTTGTCTCCTTAGCGGAGTTATACAACCTTCACACTTGTACTTTCTTTACTTCGAGCGGGAAGATGGGATTGGCTCTCCACGAGATGCAGGAAGTATCGAAGCTTCCTTGGGGCACAGAGTCGTTTGAAGAGTACGTACCTTGTGATGAGGAGCTCCGAGACTTGGAGAATGAGAACTCCGAGATGATGGATGTATACAAGGAGTTATTCTGCCACCTCCTCATCTGCCATAGGATCAACAAGAAAGGAAGGACCGAGGGGGCCAATCCCCACACAAGAGCTTGGACGGGCTACGTCTTCGTTCAAGGAGAAGGAGAGGATCCGGCCTCCTTTTCGATTTTAAAACCTATGACCAAGTCCGAGATAGAAGTCTGGATGGCAGATTATGATACAGCGGATGCTGAGGACAGTGATGATCTTGAAGGAAAGTTCCCGATCAGCCACTACTTCCGTCAAGCTGAATATCCGTTGTCGGAGAAAGCCGTATTGGCAACTTTCTTGATGATCTGGCTTCGTGACTGTATAGTCCCTGGGGGTTCAGGGACTATTGAGAGGATGAGCTGGAGCATAATACTTTTGACTGTTAAGCTGGTATTCGAATACCGGCTTGTCTTGCTTCCCGCGATGGTCTGTGCTACTAAACGGGGTCTACGGGATTTTGTTAGAAATACGGTGACTCCTGACGGCAGAAACAACTTCGCCCGGACCGAACTTCCGTATCATTTCTTGATGGTGTGGCTACTGCTGCACTGTCCTACCCTGATGAACGCTGGGCCGGCGGCGGACTCTTTGGCGGGAGACACCTTTTTTCGCAGATTCCGTGATGCAGACTGGGCCGTCACTGGTGTACCCGCTTGTAGAAGGGCTTTAAACTTCTTGCAGAACTACAAGTTCTTCAGGGTATCCCCTCCGTCCGGCAGTGGCAGTACAGGAGATACTTTAGTGGATGAGGGAGTTCATACCACTAGCTTGACTGCTGGGGCATTTTACTGGCTTCAGTCTATTAGGCCGTCGTATCTGGTGCTCAGAAACATGAACCATGCCTATCTGGAGCCATACCTACCTGTAAAAACATGGAAAATATTGCTTTTAGTCCCACATCGAAAAGGAAAAGAAGAAAGGGCTCACTCCATTCTATAAATAGAGCCCCCTTGCCTCCTTTGAAAAAGGCACCAACTTTCCTTCCCTCCTTCCAACTTGGACTCTTCCTATTACGCACCTTCGGGTGCTAAGTCGAAGAAGTCTAGGGCAGTGCGGGCTCAACAAGCCCAGCCAACTGTCCAAGCTGCTGACCGTCAGCGGGCACCGTTAACTATTATATGGGCTCCTGATGGAAAGTTATACAGAACCACCCGCGTCCAGTCCCCTAGGGCTAACGGACAGGGTGGGTCTCAGAAGTCTCCCTACAACGATCGAACACAGTGCTTTACTAGCCTCAGATCAGGGAGCAAATATGATGGTCCCAAAAGTCTTCCTACAACGATCGAGCGTAGTGCTTTACTAGCCTCAGATCAGGGAGCAAATATGATGGTCCCAAAAGTCTCCCTACAACGATCGAGAGCAGTGCTTCACTAGCCTCAGATCAGGGAGCAAATATGATGGTCCCAAAAGTCTTCCTACAACGATCGAGAGCAAGTGCTTTTACTAGCCTCAGATCAGGGAGCAGATATGATACCTACGTACCCGGGCGCTCGGGATACCTGGGCCCACAAAACAGATGCAAATCAATCTGCTCTAGACTTGCTAGAGGTGGTCATTCACAAATGCAAGAAGAGAGAAGCAACCTTGGCGTGCGATGAGCCCATTCTAGGACATCACTGCACCCAAGCCATCATTAACTGCCGCTGCCATAAGACAGTGGCTCCACCATCAAGGCAGTCTATTTTCTAGCGACTGCGACCTACTGCACCTTTCCAACATCATCTCGGAAACATGATGCCAATTGAAGATGTTGTAACGGCCTGCTCTCAACTAGATGCATTACTCAGATGTCTCAATCAGGCACATCAACTCAGTCAAGTGCATCACAATCTTCTGAAGGAGTCCACCTTCAAATTTTCTTCGAACAAGGAGATCAGTCAAGAGGGAGACAAACGAAACTCTCTCTAATTGTGACGTTTCGTACAGCACCTTCTTCTACGGCCCCCATACCCATCCAGCCAGAAGATATCCTTCATGCGGCTTAGTCATGAAACATTCCTCATGCGGCTCAGTCATGAGATGGCCTAATGAGGCTCGGTCAGAAGGCATTCCTCATGCGGCTCGGTCATGAGACATTCCTCATGCGGCTCGGTCATGAGACGCCCTTCATATGGCTCGGTCAGATGGCATTTCTCATACGGCTCGGTCATGGGACATTCCTCATACGGTTCGGTCATGAGACATTCCTTATGCGGCTCAGTCATGAGACGTCCTTCATGCGGCTCGGTCATGAGACATTTCTCATGCAGCTCGGTCATGAGACGTCCTTCATGTGGCTCGGTCATGAGATATTTCCTCGTGCGGCTCGGTCATTAGACGTCCTTCATGCGGCTCGGCCATGAGACATTCCTTCATGCGGCTCGGTCAGGTGACATTCCTTCATGCGGCTCGATCATGAGACATTCTTTCATGTGGCTCAGCCATGAGACATTCCTCATACGGCTCGGCCAGGAGACATCCTTCATGCAGATCGCCACAGAAGATTAGTTGATGCACGTGACAAGTTGACCAGGTCGTAACTGCTCTGATTTGCTACAACGACAAATCATAACAAATCCTAACAAATCTCCAGTTATCAGTCACAGACCGAGTCTCGAGGCATGATTATGGCCATGTGGCTCGGGGATTTTCCACGTGGTCATCTATGCCGCTCAAAATACCTTTCATCCCAAAATCACTATAAATAGCAGGGTGCCACACCCCTGCAAGATGGTTGGCAATCAAAGGTTGGCAACCTTCGAAAAGCAATTTCTTCAAGAGCTAAGGACTGCGTCAGATAGTCCAAGGAGTAAGGCAGAGTTGATAACACTTTCCCGAGCCTCTACCGTCACCCCCCATAATCAAAACTAAACAGTTGTACTTAGATTGTTTCCTAGAATTTCTTTCTAGGCTTTTCTTTGTACAAGCGAGTTTGCAATCAATTTCAGTATTCCTGTAATACCTGTCTTTGATTTTTTATGGCAAACACTGCCAAGTCGTTTCGTATGGCAGTTTGGCTACAGCCAGCTCCTTTTGGGAAATGCTAGCCCACATTTGGAGTCAATAGGCAGCATAATTGACGGGGGGCATGCCTAGATATATTACAATGTCGGATACACGAGGGTAATCTTCACTCTGCACGCAGATAAGCTCGAGACCCACCTATGCTATGCTGCCGCCAAGTTTTATGTTCAGATCAATACCTTTCATCCCCGGTATGATCGTGAACAGAGCTTGATATTAGGGACTCGGTTTGGTGTAAAACCCCGTTAAAATTCTCCTATGATTTATTATTTTATTATAAAATAATTTGGTACTGATTTGTACTTCGTATGTATACGTCGCCTACGAAATTGTCTTACTGAATGTCGCGTATGAATTCGCATTTTCGTATGGCTCGTCGAGTGCGAACATGTGTGAGGTACATATTTTTTAGAAAACATTTTCATTATATAGAAATATAACTTTCAAATAATATATGATAAATAATTTATTTGTTGCAAGTTGTAAACCCAATGGAATTTTTCCAAAACCGTCTATTTTTATAAAAAAAAGGATTATTTATTTCGTTATTCAAATATAAGTAGTAATTTAGAAAACTATTGTTTTATGTGAAGATATTAGGTATGTGCGAGTGACATGAAATTTATTTCATGTTCACTTGATTTCACAAAAATAAATTATAGTTATTTGCAAAAAATGATAATTCTAATATCTAAATATTTTATTGATTTTCGAAATTTAATTAATTATTATTATTTGAAATTTATGGAAATATTTTTTGATTCTATAGTGATTTAAATTGAATTTTTGATTTTATTTGGATAGATTAAATAGTTTTTTTTTAAGCTATTATCTAGTTTTGATTTGAAGAATTTTATCAAAAATTGTTTTATTTCGTTGTAAATTTAATAATAGAATATCTAATGGGGATTTAAACTCTCCCCGTCCTTATCTAAATAAGGACCCGACCTCCTATATAAGGAGAAGCCTTCTCTCTTTTCCAAAGACATCCACAACCAAAATTTTTTACAATATGTGCATCGTGTCTGTATCCCTTCGCATCCACTATTCCCCCAGTACATGTACATTATTCCTCTTCGCGTCCGACAATTCCGGACACACCATAACAACCGTTTCTGACACAACCCTAACTCTAACCCAATTCCTGTGAGCGTGTCAGCATCCGGACACGAAGAGTACAACCCTGCTGACTTCCCCTGTCCTCGAGTCTCTGCAGACAAGCACAGCTCCCGACTTCCCCGCCACTCGATGCCACCACAACGCTCGGACCACCGTTCTGTCCGACAACCACTGTCGCTTTGTTTCCACCATCACCGCCACCTACGACAACTCCTCCTCCTCCTCTCTTCCCTAACCCAGACAAACACTACCATCCCTCGCCACCATAACAGCCACTCCTACCACAGCCCGAATCTACCGGCGCCAAAGCCTACACCACCGTAGTCGACATCAACATCCGCCACCACCACCATTACCAGAATCCACCACCGCAGCCACCGCCGGGCCGGCACCACCGCCATCCAATCTCCCAAAACCCAAGAATCATCACCACAAATTAAATAGGGAGAAACCCTCACCTTCCTTCGTCGTGCGTCCGTTGTCGAAGCCCATCCCCAGCCTCGAGCCACCGGCGACTTTGCCGCTGCGTCCCGCCCTATGTACGACCGTGCCGCTGGCACCCAGTCGCGATCTACTTCGTCGCCGTCGCCCCTTTCACTGTTGAGAACAGCCGCAGACGCATTTCTCCGTGCGTGTTGGAAGCCGCCGACGAGATCTCTCCGCCGTGAGGCCGTCCACGCGCCGACTCCGCTCCGCCCTGCGTCGATCGTGCCCATCCGCCGTCGGTGAGAATCCCGAGTGCCCCTCCGCCGGTGTCAGCGTCGAGCGCCCCACGGCGAGATCCCCGCGCGCAACCCCCGGTGAGGCCCGATCTCCCCCGCGCTGCAGGCCGGACAACCCCCTCGACCACCGGCGCCGGAGCCACCCCTCTGGTGAGAACCCAGAACCTATCTCTCGCTTCTCCCCGCTCACCCCCTTCTCTCCCTACTCCTCTCACCACTCCATTTTCTTTCTTCTTTAAAGAACAACACATAGCTGTATTTATTAGTTTTATTATTATTATCATTATTATATTATTATTATTATTATTATTATTTTCATTATTATTATTATTATTGTTACTGTTATTATTATTGTTATTAGTATTATTATATTATTATTACTGTTATTATTATATTATTATTATTATTTTAAAACTTTTGTTATGATTATGATTTTCATTATTAGAATTTTTATTATATTCTTCTGTTTTATTAAATAAATAGAAATTATTTTGACAACACACAATAGCCCAAAAATTATTTTTTCTATATTTTATTAAAATATTTTGACTAACGAAAAGTTACTTTTCTACAATATATATATTATATAAATTTTAACTGTTTGAGTTTAACCTAAAAAAATGAATTTCGATTTTTTTCAAGTATTCATCTTAACGTATATTTGACTAATAACAATATAAAATTTTAAATTGGATATATATAAATATTTTCAAGAATTTACATAAAAATATTTTAGAAATTTTGTATACGTAATCTCCACAATTTCTTCTTGATTATCACCATTATCATGACTAATTATCCCTCCATATTTTCTCATAAATTCGGACTCTTCCCCATCGGATATGGTGATTAGGCAACTGGAACTTTACAGAATATCACACCACACCAGGAGACACCACAGGCAAGATACCTTGCCATTATACTATTTATTTTCAGTTTGCATTTTATTACATATCACTGTTCATTATTTTCAATTCTTACAGTTCTTGATTTATTGCCAGTTCAGTGATATTAGTTGTACTTTGTTATTATCCTTTGATTGCATATGGACTTAGAGTTAAGGGACTACCATTTGTAGTGTTGCATATACCTCGACACAGTTGTACCACGAGTATGTGTGAGATGAGTAGCATGTAGAGGTCCTTGCGTGTTGGCTGATCACCCGTGCGCATGCGTTAGGGCTAACTGCTAATAGAGGCATGTTAGGAGACTTAGCAGTTAGTAGAGGTATATGGTCATGGATGCGACTTAAATAGGAGCATCGGGTGGGAAGAACAATACCTGACGTATGGGCTTCTTTGTACTTCCCTGATTACCTTTATGCTCCTCCGGAGACGCAGGCTCCAGGTGCCCTCTGACGTTTTCCAGAGCGTTATGGACGTACCTCCTTGCACATGATGCCCTCTGACGATCTTCGGACGTTACGGACGTGGGCCCCTGGTGCCCTATATGGGGATATGATGATCACATTTACAGCCAGGGGTCATGCGTCAAAAGGATTGTTTCTCAACTGCATGTTCACTTTAGTATGGTTAGATTACCTTATTGTTGTCTTGTCACTTACTTTTGTTTGTGGCATATTTTATATTCAGTATTTATATGGCATATTTATTTTATCTTGTTACGTCCCTCTGAGGACCAGGTGATCTCTCTAGGTGTGTCTTATGATTACTGCAGGTGCTCTAGCTAAGGCCATGACTTGCGCTCTAATCATTTGAGATGTTGC
This sequence comes from Iris pallida, assembly GCA_029216955.1. NCBI lineage: Eukaryota > Viridiplantae > Streptophyta > Magnoliopsida > Asparagales > Iridaceae > Iris > Iris pallida. The sequence goes on along the minus strand of JANAVB010033012.1, from coordinate 4,201,437 downwards.
TTTTGGATCGTCATCTCCTTCACTCGACCAAAATATTTTCTTTGTATATTTCTTCCTTATTTAAATTAGTTGGTAGTGGATTTGTTTCCGCCCAACGATTGTATACATGACAAAATTCAAAGTTGCTTTTATATCATTATTTATCTTTATGGATGAGATTTAGTGCCTTGGTTACTGCATTTTATAGCTTATGTGTACATACGACGGTCCATATACTTCGTATGTATACAGCTGGCATGTCTATGTTTCTAGTCCTACATACTTTGGGACTAGGACGTTACATGTTTTTGTGGTGGCCCATGCAGGTCTACTTTGCCGTTTTGGTTACATGACTGTACCGAACGGGCCTGTAATATAGGATTAGTGTCTAGGAATCTCATCCACAAGCTTGACCTCCTTCCTTGTTTCAAGTTTTAAACTCTCGTTACCATCCTTGATTTGTATCCTACTTGAACTCTTTCTAGCATAAATTCTTATCTTTCGTGCTTAGTGACAGTTAGGAAGATGACTACACTATTATATGCTCATAGGTCAAACACATGGCTAGGAAGATTACGTTGACAACTAGTGTACATTAAGGTCTTATTTGAGTTATAAAGATATTTTTCTAAAAGTATGATTTTAAGGATTAGTTAATTCCAAGTTGGGTAGTAGCATATTACCGCCTTCAAAGGATAGTTGAAATTTTATTTTGCTATTACAAGGTGGTATACACAAGAGGATAGCTAGATCGAGAAAACAAATTTATGATTTATAATTTTTGGAAATTGCGAAATAGTTTATGATTTATTGGGATATGAAACTGATTTGAGAAACATCTTTAAATTGTGACACATGATTTACGGTTAAGTTTAAGTTTGGATTGTAATATGTTAAAGTTTATCTCAAAATTTATTAAAGATTTTTAAATTATAAGTTATGATTTTGTAAACGACAAGAGAATATGGAGGGTTTATGATTTACGGTTTGTTAGAGAGCTTGAGGTTTTAAATTGAGTCGTACGATTTATAAGTTTATTTAATTTTGAGTTTGAAGAGATGATGGTAAATTTTTTTTTTAAAATAGTTTGGAAGATATGAAATCGACTTTGAAGGAAAAATTCAAATATCAAATTATGTCATATGATCTATGATTTATAAAGTTATTTAGATTTCGAGTTTAAAGCCTTGATTATGGATATTTAAATTTTGGTAAAAAAGGGGTATGTTCAATTTATGATGTACAAGAACTATTTCAAGATTGATTAGAGATTTAATTTAAACTTGGAAGCCTACGATAATTAGAAATTTTGGTGGAATATCTTGAGAATTTTATTGAGAAACTTTTGAGGAACTTAAATTTTTAGATTAGATCATATATTGGTGAAGGACCAAGAAACAAGCAAGGTCGCCCTAATGAGATACAAGTAATCCACAATAGGTTGCCATACCACCTTTGATTATGATATGACAGATACAAAAGTATAGTTAGTCATCGACCAAACTGTATACCTATATCTTTATCTTGATTTACTCGACATTCCCTCAAATCTAGATCTTTTATCGTGACCATCTAATTGTTTGAAACTTAGAAATGATTAGAATCTTTCCCTTGACCATGTTCCATCTAAGAGACTATCTTCTCTCTAAAAGCCGTATCCCTAACTTATTTTACTTTGACCTACTAGATTCCTTAATTACCTTTATTTGTGCTTTAACTGGATCCATTTTATTTGTGCGTAATTATCACCTTATGAACTCCCACTTTCTATTCTAGACCTATTGGTGTTCCCTATCATGACTTTGATATTTGGAGCACAACAATAAACTTTTTTTTGTAACAAATTCTATATACAAGACCTAGACGAGCTCACCTTCATGTAGGTACATCATGTCCCACTAAAACACATCCCCTTGTATTTATTTTTATGATGCGACTCTCAAGTCAAAATGGCTAGCCTGTAAACCCTACCATAATACTACTGTCCTTCTGACTTTGGTTAAAGACCAAATCTTGACTCAAATCTTTTCGACCCAAGGAATGATTGTGATCTACTTAACCATAAATGCTTAACTTTGTGTTTATTCTTGATTGCTTATCCTTTTATTATCTTAGTTTACTTAGATCCATAACATCTTCATAACCTTCACCACGACCCTTAAACATAACCATATATTTTTTCTTTCCTTTTAGCTAGCTTCCTCTCGAGGATTTCATTAAACTCCTTCATGATTCATGCAGCCTTGGTTCGTATATGATTTTGTGCAAAGATGGAGACCGGATCACTACCCATTTCAGTCACACGAGACTAGATTAGAAAATTCCATAGAGGAGACTAATGGTATAGTTGGTTAAGATGAGTAGACGATTACAAGGTATATAAGATTTGACATAAGTTAAAAAAAATTTAGATGGAATTGAGAAAAGGTGATATTATGTTTACGTAGATGGTATACTTGTGAGTGACAAACAGGTTCAAGAGTAATCAAGAATATTGAAGATGGATTTCTATGATGGTACCTTAAAGATAAATTTTACGTGAAGAGTTTGATTTTTACTTAGACTAAGTTCATTGATGGTTTATTGAATTTCAAATTCAAGAGGATTACGAAAGACAAAATTTAGCTTGAGAAAAAAAAAGAGGTATATAAATAGATATGTTAAAAGAAGATTAGAGATTATTGAATCGAAAGTTTAAACTTATCAAAATTTCTATTATGAGATATAGGATTTAAACATATCTCTAAGGAATCAAATTTTTGTGAATTGGATTTTAGGAATAAATATCGGTTGAAGGTCGGATATATACGTAAGTATGCCTCGAAGAATTTCTAATAGTTTATGAGATTTATTTTGAGGATAGTTATAAAGGAATAAAATATGTTTCAAGGAAAAAAATTATTCAATATAAATCTTTGAGGGGATTCAAATTTTGGAAAAAAGAAGAAGAAGAAGAAGAAAAAATGCCTTTTAAGTTTTATGGAATAAGAAACTTGAGAAGAAATCGAAGCTTTGAAGATTTATTATTAATAAAGGCAATGGTGACGACTCGAATATCATGATGATATTTAACACAACTCAAATATTGAATTAGTAATCTTGGAATGAGATAGATGAAGTTATTAACAATCCTTGTGATTTTATCGATCCTAGCATTGATGGTAGCATGATCGAATTAGACACAGAAGGATGTCATGCACATTATCATTTCAAAACTACACCCCTTGATTTATTCTTTTAGTTATCTAACTTGTCTTTTTTTTTTGAAAGTCGTTTCTTCCCCTCGCCAATGATTTAAATCGTGATTTCTTATCAAATACCTCTTTCCCTCTCCTCAACCCTACCTATCCTAGTTATTCCTAAATTTTGAGGAAAAAATTCTTTTAAGTTGGGTAGGATGTAAAACCCCCTTAAAATTCTACTATGATTTATATTTTTTTATAAAATAATTCGGTACTGATTTGTACTTCGTATGTATACGTCGCGTACGAAATTGTCGTATTGAATGTCGCGTATGAATTTGCATTTTCGTATGGCTCGTCGAGTACGAACATGTGTGAGCTACATATTTTTTAGAAAACATTTTTATTATATAGAAATATTACTTTCAAATAATATATGAAAAATAATTTATTTGTTGCAAGTTGTAAACCCAATGGAATTTTTCCAAAACCGTATATTTTTATAAAAAGGATTATTTATTTCGTTGTTCAAATATAAGTAGTAATTTAGAAAACTATTGTTTTATGTGAAGATATTAGGTATGTGCGAGTGACATGAAATTTATTTCATGTTCACTTGATTTCACCAAAGTAAATTATAGTTATTTGCAAAAAATGATAATTCTAATATCTAAATATTTTATTGATTTTCGAAATTTTATTGATTATTAATATTTGAAATTTATGGAAATATTTTTTTGAATCTATAGTGATTTAAATTGAATTTTTGATTTTATTTGGATAGATTAAATAGTTTTGTTTTAAGCTATTATCTAGTTTTGACTTGAAGAATTTTATCAAAAATTGTTTTATTTCATTTTAAATTTAATAATAGAATATCTAATGGGGATTTAAACTCTCCCCGTCCTTATCTAAATAGGGACCCGACCTCCTATATAAGGAGAAGCCTTCTCTCTTTTCCAAAGACATCCACAACCAAAAATTTCCACAATATGTGCATCGTGTCTGTGTCCCTTCGCATCCACTATTCCCCCAGTATATGTACAATATTCCTCTTCGCGTCCAACAATTCCGGATACGCCATAACAACCGTTCCTGACACAACCCTAACTCTAACCCAATTCCTGTGAGCGTGTCAGCATCCGCACACGGAGAGTACAACCCTGCCGACTTCCCCTGTCCTCGAGTCTCTGCAGACAAGCACAGCTCCCGACTTCCCCGCCACTCGATGCCACCGCAATGCTCGGACCACCGTTCTGTCCGACAACCACTGCCGCTTTGTTTCCACCATCACCGCCACCTACTACAACTCCTCCTCCTCCTCTCTTCCCTAACCCAGACAAACACCACCATCCCTCGCCACAAACAGCCACTTCTACCACAGCCCGACTCCACCGGCGCCAAAGCCTCCACCACCATAGTCGACATCAACATCCGCCACCACCACCTTTATCAGAATCCACCACCGTAACCACCGCCGGGCCGGCACCCCCGCCACCCAATCTTCAAATACCTAAGAATCATCACCACAAATTAAATAGGGAGAAACCCTCACCTTCATTCGTCACGCGTCCGTTGTCGAAGCCCATCCCCAGCCTCGAGCCACCGGCGACTTTGGCGCTGCGCCCCGCCCTATGTGCGACCGCGCCGCCGGCAGCCAGCCGCGATCTACTTCTTCGCCGTCACCCCCTTCACTAGAGAGAACCGTTGCAGATGCGTTTCTCCGTGCGCGCTGGAAGCCGTCGATGAGATCTCTCCGCCGTGAGGCCGTCCACGCGCCGACTCCGCTCCGCCCGGCGCCGATCGCGCCCATCCGTCGCCGATGAGAATCCCGAGCGCCCCTCCGCCGGAGTCAGCGCCGAGCGCCCCGCGGTGAGATCCCCACGCGCAACCCCCGGTGAGGCCCAATCTCCCTCGTGTCGTAGGCGGGACAACCCCTTCGACCACCGGCGCTGGAGCCACCCCTCTGGTGAGAACCCAGAAGCCATCTCTCGCTTGTCCCCGCTCACCCCCTTCTCTCCCTACTCCTCTCACCACTCCATTTTCTTTCTTCTTTAAAGAACATCACATAGCTGAATTTATTAGTTTTATTATTATTTTCATTATTATTATTATTATTATCATGATTATTATTACTATTATTATTATTATTATTATTTTTAGTATTATTATATTATTATTACTGTTATTATTATATCATTATTATTATTTTAAAACTTTTGTTATGATTTTTATTTTCATTATTAGAATTTTTATTGTATTCTTCTGTTTTATTAAATAAATAGAAATTATTTTGACAACACACAATAGCCCAAAATTTATTTTTCTTATATTTTATTAAAATATTTTGACTAACGAAAAGTTACTTTTCTACAATATATATTATATATATTTTAAATATTTGAGTTTAACCTAAAAAAATGAATTTTGATTTTTTTTCAAGTATTCATCTAAACGTATATTTGACTAATAACAATGTAAAATTTCAAATTGGATATATATATAAAGTATTTTCAAGAATTTACATAAAAATATTTTAGAAATTTTGTATACGTAATCTCCACAATTTCTCCTTGATTATCACCATTATCATGACTAATCATCCCTCCCTATTTTCTCGTGAATTCGGACTCTTCCCCATCGGATATGGCGATTAGGCAACTGGAACTTTACAGAATATCGTACCACACCAGGAGACACCACAGGCAAGATACCTTGCCATTATACTGTTTATTTTAATTTGCATTTTATTACATATCACTGTTCATTATTTTCAGTTCTTACAGTTCTTGATTTACTACATGCTCAATGATATTAGCTGTACTTTGTTATTATCCTTTGATTGCATATGGATTTAGAGTTAAGGGACTACCGTTTGTAGTGTATTGCATATACCTCGATACAGTTGTACCACGAGTATATGTGAGATGAGTAGCATATAGAGATTCTTGCGTGTTGGCTGATCACCCGTGCGCATGCGTTTGGACTAACTGCTAATAGAGGCATGTTAGGAGACTTAGCAGTTAGTAGTGGTATATGGTCGTGGATACGACTTAAATAGGAGCATCGGGTGGGAAGAACAATACCTGATGTATGGGCTTCTTTGCACTTCCCTGATTACCTGTGCGCTCCTCCGGAGACGCAGGCTCCAGGTGCCCTCTGACGTTTCCCAGAGCATTATGGGCGTACCCCTTGTACATGATGCCCTCTTTCGATCTTCAGACGTTACGGACGTGGGCCCCTGGTACCCTATATGGGGACTATGTCGATCCCATTTACAGCTAGGGCTCATGCGTCAAAAGGATTGTTTCTCAACTGCATGTTCACTTTAGTATGGTTAGATTACCTTATTGTTGTCTTGTCACTTACTTTTGTTTGTGGAATATTTTATATTCAGTATTTATATGGCATATTTATTGTATCTTGTTACGTCCCTCTGAGGACCTGGTGATCTCTCCAAGTGTGTATTGTGATTACTGCAGGTGCTCTAGCTAAGGCCATGACTTGCGCTCTAATCATTCGAGATGTTGCTTTTGGATTGTCATCTCCTTCACTCGACCAAATAGTTTTCTTTGTATATTTCTTCCTTATTTAAATTAGTTGGTAGTGGATTTGTCTCCGTCCAATGATTGTATACATGACAAAATTCAAAGTTGCTTTTATATCATTATTTATCTTTGTGGATGAGATTTAGTGTCTTGGTTACTGTATTTTACAACTTATGTATACATACGACGGTTCATATACTTCGTATGTATACAGCCGGCATGTCTATGTTCCTAGTCCTACGTATTTTGGGACTGGAGCGTTACATTTGGCCCCCATTCTGCGAAACGAGCCCAAAAGGCACCGGAGGGCCGTAAGAAGGAGAGCGCTACTCCAGTCGTGAAGCAAGCCGCAGCACCACGACCGAGGGCTATCCTTAGGGAACCGGCAGTGCCTCCAAAGGAGGACACGAAAGATGATTCTGCTCTTCCCAATCCTCCTAAGAAGAGGAAAGCTTCAACTGAATTGGCCTAGGAGCCAACTTTTAAGTGGAAGAAGAAAACTGTTGCCCTAAGGCGAGCCAAGAAAGTAGGTGCTGGCTCACCTCCCTCGAGAAGGTCTTCCCAGCAAACTGGAAGAAGTGGAATGGCGTCGCGGGCCATTACCATTCGAGGGGTAGATCCCTTCGTAGACTCCATGGTCGTTTTGGTCAAGCCATTAGAAGCTTTCTCACCTTTGCGTTTGTCCTTTGCACAGGATCCTGAAGTTGCAGCTGAGGCAGGTGCCTCCTCGTCTGAGGAAGTGGACGTGACAACAGTGTCCCCTCCTTGTCCTCGACCGGCAGACGACGTTCAGCCTTCCCCAGTCAAGGAGGCTAAATCAAAAGATGATCAGGGCGAATGCCCGGATATGGTGGCGACCAGAAAGCCAGTCCTTTTTTCGATATCTCCTTGGAGGCGATGTCTGAAATTGGGGCCATAATGAAAGAGTTGGACGAGAATCAAGTCCAATCGGCTCACCCTCCTGCGGGTACGTTATCTTTGTACCTCTTTTCAGATGAGATTTTTCGACTTCAATTTTGTGTGCTCCTCGTCAGGCTGACTGCCATTGTATATTCCCTTGTAGACAATAAGAAGGAACCACTCATAGAGATAGCCCAAGGCATTAGGGAAGAAAAAGAGGTTGTCCATGGTTCCTCTAAATTTCCTAGTACGGAGGGATCTGTTAGTAAGCCGGCGTCGGCTACAGAAAGAGAGGTTGAACAGCCTACTTAGGTGGCTGTTGTTGAATTTGCTCCCGGTCCAGCTGGGGCCGTGGAAGATACCTTGCCTGATGCTGCTCGAGGCCTTGATATTGTTCTTTTTGAACAACATGGGCCTGCTCTCGGTTTCCCTGAAGCCAAGACCGATGACTTAGCCCAAGTTGGCGTTGAGCATGCCAAAGGTACGAAATTATAACTCTTTTCTACTCCTCCTTTTTTGTTACTGATACATATATTGTTTTCTTGTCAGGTTTGACTTCTTGTCACTCATCTCTTCCTGGAGTGGAAGAACCTCATCAAGCTTCCTCCCTGACGACCTCCACCGACGACGATGAGATGGCCCATGAAGTTGTCAAAGCTTTATATTCTATCTTGAAAGTAAAGCTTCCTGGGGTCTTGAACCGGAACGGCGCCTTTAGGCCTGTGAAGGCTGTTGCTGAATGCCAGGTGGAAGTCCTTGAGAGCATCGTCGGCTATGAAGAGCGGGCTAATGCTCTAAGGAGGGTTCTGAATGATCTGGAGAGTCAGGTGGCCAGATTCTGGGATGCCAAACAATGGAGCCCGATGTCGTTGTTCCGTGCAGAAGACAAGGCCTTAGTCGCGGCTCTCGCGGAAGAGGGGGCTACTTTCCAAGTAAGGAAGGATGCCCTCGCTCAAGAGATGAGTGAATTGGCTGATCAGTATGAGCAGTTCAACATTGTGAGTGAGGCACGTGCTGCTTCGAAGAATAAGCTGGCTGCACAGATTACTGAGAAATATAATCACATTGCGCGGATCCAAAGTGAGATTATTCAACTGGAGGCCAGCTTGAGGACAACGACGTCTGAACAGGAGGACTATTTGGTTCAGGCTGCCATGATCGCCACGACTTTCGACCACGTAAAAGAACAGCTAGTGAAGTTGGAGGGAGAGCACGGAATCTGATCCCCTTCCAAGATGAGGCTTCTCGTCAAGGAGAGGCGCGCCGCCGTGCTACCACAAAGTCCGAGTCCGAAATTGCGACTTTAAGGGATAGTATCAATTGATTGTGTATCCCTTAGATTTTTTTCTTCTAATAGGCTGAATTAGCCGTCAAGACTCATGTATCTTTTTTTTCTCTATCTTTTGATAGACGTTTTTAATAAAGAATCTTTTGGCTTTCAAAATTCATGAATGAAGTTTGTGAAATATCAGAACTAGAGGTAATGTGGACATAGTAAGGATATTTCTGGTAGGTATTCTGCTGGAGAATTTGATATGGACTTATTATCTGTTTTATATTCAAGGTCCTTTGAATATAGATAATAAGTTGAAAAGAAGCTGCTAATAGAGGTAATATGGACGTAATAGCAGAGGATGTTCTATATCTGACCAGAGGTAATATGGACGTGGAAGGATATATAACATTAGGTAGGAGTGGATAATTTAAAGGTAATATGGACGTGATTATCCTTGAGGAATGCTTTGCTCATAGGTTATATGGACGCGACAAAATGTTTCTTTATCATCCCACTGGGGAAATAATTATCGAAAAATAGTTCAGGGGTAATATGGACGTGACTTATTTTCGTCAGACCGAGTTTGGGCAGAGTCCAAAATGGAAATAATTCTACTGGGAAAATCTTTTTAGAGGACCTATTATCCATGACATATTCAAGACTCTTGAAATATGGATAATAGCTAAATGAGTTTTTTTGAATCACATAAACATTACACTGTACATTTATATGACTAAAACAGGGTATATGTGAACGCTGTTCATGATGGTTACACATAATATTTCTTCAGGAACTTGCTGTTGATCGACATCATGAGCAAGTCACCATCAGGTTTGGTTAGTCGATACGCACCATTAGAATACACTGATTCTACAACGAAAGGACCTTCCCATTTAGGCTAGAATTTTCCTTTTGTCTTATGCGTCATGACCACTGGTCTTCTCACTGCTAAGACCAGATCACCAACTTGGAAGATTCTTTCCTTCACCTTTTTATTAAAGGCTCTAGAAAGGCGTGCTTGGCATAGCTCAATATGCTGCTGAGCTAATAAGCATTTTTCGTCTAGCGCTTCGAGTTCTTGTAGTCGTAGACGGTAACTTTCTTCGGCAGTCAACTCACTAGCTAAGGCTACTCGAAGAGAGGGAATCTGGATTTCTAGGGGAAGAACTGCTTCGCTCCCATAAACCAGAGAGAATGGCGTACTGCATGTTGGAGTCCAGACCGTTGTACGATAGGCCCAGAGACATTCGCCGAGCTTCTCATTCCAATCGTGCTTGTTTGAAGACATAAACTTCTTGAGAAGTTTAATGATGGTCTTATTGAAGGCTTCTGCTAACCCATTAGCCGCTGGATTGTAGGCAGTAGAGGCTACATTCTGGATTCGATATTTATCGCAGAACTGATAGAATGCATGGCTCGTGAATTACGGACCATTATCATGGATGATCATGCGAGGTAGGTCAAAGCGATAGATAACGTAATGTTTGATGAAACTGATCACATTCGACGTCTTCACTTCGGTGAGCAGTATAGCTTCTGCCCATTTGGAAAAGTAATCGGTTGTAGCTAGGATAAATCGATGTCCTCTGGAAGATGGCGGGCTGATTGGGTCTACGATGTCCATACCCCAGGCTTCAAAAGGCCAAGATGCTGTCGTCAGGTGTAGAAACTCCGAAGGTTGATGAATGAAGTCGACATGGAACTGACAAGCCCTACACTCCTTTGCATATTCAACAGCATCTGCTATCATCGTGGGCCAATAATAACCCATTCGTCTGAGGTAATCTTGTAATTTGGGGCCTAGTTGATGTGCGCCACAGACTCCATCGTGAGCCTCATGGAGTGCACATTTGGCTTCTGTGTCTGATAAACATCGTAACAATAGCCCATCGTAAGAGCGTCGGTACAACATTTTGGTAGCTGTATCATAGTAAAATCTGAGGGATCGCCTTTGGACATACACTGCTTTCCATAGGTCCTCGGGAAGGATTCCGTAGATGGTGTAGTCTATGAAAGGAAATCTAGTCATTGACGTTTGTTTCTGTTGTGTAACTGTGATAAATATGCAAGGCATCTTTCATACAGAATAGCTCTCGACCAGACACTGTGATCGAATGATGAGTATTGGTAGGGACGGTCAAGGAAGCAGCAAGACCGGCTAAAGCATCTGCTTCTATATTCTGTTGTCGAGGCACGTGCTCGATGAATAATCCAGCAAAAGTAGAAGCCAATTCGATTGTCGCTTTGTGATATGGGATGACGTCTTCGTGACGAACTTCATAATCCCTTCGGACCTGACTAACTATTAGCTTAGAATCGCCGTAAGCTTCTAGATAGTCAACTCCCAGTTGTTTTGCCAGTTGAAGGTCGATCAGTAGGGCATTATATTCGGCCACGTTATTAGTACAGGGTTCCACGAGAGAATATGCACGGTGTATAACCAGATGGTCGGGTGATATAAGCACGATGCCTACTCCGACCATGATATTTTCTTTTGGTCCTGTTCTTGATGCACCGTCAAAGAACATTCGCCAAATGGGGATTTTCTCAGTTGTGATGTTCGACTCCACTACTTCGTCGGGGATTTTATCGTAGAGTTTGGAAGATTCTGGCATAGGATGAGCTGCTAGGAAATCAGCTAACGCTTGGCCTTTTACTGCCTTTTGAGGGACGAACAATATATCGTATGGAGTCAACAGCATTGCCCATATAGCTAAATAGGAATTAAGAGAACCCGGTTTAGTCATGAGTATTCTGAGAGAATTGACTTTGGATATGATGTGGATAGTCTGCCCAGACACATAGTGGCGTGTCTTCTGGATAGCAAATACCAGTACGAGACATTCCTTTTCCATAGGTGTGTATCTGTGCTCGGCACCCACCATCGTGCGGCTGAGGTATTAGATTGCATGTTCATGGCCGCCTTCATTCTTCTGAGTTAATAGGGCACCAAGGGAATGGTCCATAGCGCGAACATATAGTAAGAAGGGCTTCCCCATTATTGGAGCAACCAATATTGGGGGGCTTGTGAGATACTTCTTGATGTCGTCAAATGCGCGTTGACATTATTCAGTCCAGACGAAAGATACTCCTTTTTTCATGAGCTGATAAACGGTTGACACCTTCCAGAAAGGTTTGAAATGAATCGTCTGATATAGGCTAGCCTTCCTTGAAGTTCGCATAGCTCTTTAGGATTTCTTAGGGGATGCATATTGAGGATAGCTTTCACTTTCTCCGGGTCAAGATGTATACCCTTTGAAGTGATAATAAAACCAAGGAACTTCCCGCTGGAGACTCATAGAAAAGACTTGGTTGGATTCATCTTGAGGTGGAGTGCACGCATTAGTTCGAACATCGTTCTCAAATCTTGGAGGTGGTTGCCCTTGAGACGACTTTTAACTGCGATATCATCTACGTAGCATTCCACTGTTTTACGCATATGATCACAAAAAATTGTGTTCATATCTCACTGGTATGTCGCCCCTACATTTTTTTAATCCGAAGGGCATCACCGTATAGCAGTATACCCCCAACGGTGTTCGAAAAGATGTGTGTTTCTCATCGTCGGGGAACATCTTGATCTGGTTGTAGCATGAGAACCCATCCATGAAGGACATCCGCTCGAAGCCACAAGTATTGTCGCTCGTCGGTAAATGGTAGAGGGAACTCATCTTTTGGGCATACAAGGTTCAAATTATGGTAATCGATACAGACTCGAACTTTACCATTCTTTTTTATAACTGGTACAATGTTAGAAACCCAGTCAGGCTGTTGTTCTTCGCGAATGAACCCGCTTGAAATAAGCTTCTTGACTTTACTCTCGATGGCCTCCATGATATCTGGTCAAAATAGTCGTTGCTGCCGCTTCACTGGCTTAGCTTTGGACGAGATATTTAGGCGGTACATAGCAAGTTTAGGGTCCAAGCCTGGCATCTTCATAGCTCCATGCAAAGACGTTAATGTATTCTCTTATAAGCTGTATAAGAGATTATCGTTCTTCGCCAGACAGACTTTTGCTGATGAAGATTGGTTTAAGAGATGATTCATCTCCTAAATTAACTTGGACGACTTTGTCTTCAGTAGGTGGTTCACGTTGTTCGAAATGTAACTCCCACCTAGTATCCATCTTTTTAGCCCATTGTTCAAGCTTGATCAATTGGACATCGTTTGTAATTTGGTCAACTGACACCATGTTGACGGACAAAGTTGATTTGAACATGTCTCCAATGCTGGAGTCTGAATCCCAGAGACAGGAATCAGAAGAATGAGAACAACGATCTTCTTTGACGTCAAATTTTTCAGGAGTTGTTGGAGGCATAACGTAACCCAAACCAACATCGTTTTGTTGATAATAGTTCTCGGGTTTGCCAGGAGGAGCAAAGTGACGTATTGGCAATCGTCGTCCTTGACCGTAGTTTAGACCCTGGTTGCTTTTTATATCATACCCATGTTCTGGATGATATTCTTGGCTCGCCAACTATATCGGTAAAGATGTATTTTCCCAGAGTCATAGTCAGCTTTAGTGTTGTGATTGGGAGAAGTAGAGTCCAGAACAAACTTTCTTTCGCCAATTATTCGACCGAAGATGATCAATTCTTCATCCTTCTTTCTAGCTGGAACGATGAAGTAGTGGATATCTTCTGGCCAGACTTTTTTCCGTAGACAAGGCGTCGTGACCAGCATGCAGAGATGTGGTCCTATGCTGTGCTCTAGGGCATATATCATATCTATGTACTGGTTTACAGATTGGTAGACATCGGAGTAATTCGAAGATAAACCTTTACTTAGAAAATATACAAGTTCTTCTTTAGGGATAGCATCATCCACTGGAGGTACATTATTTTGAGTATTGATATACTCATTGAGGGGATCATTGTCTGGAACATGAGCCACAAACTTGGCCAAGTTTGTCACATAGGGTAACTCTTCGAGATTGGGAGGACGGACTTTAGCAGGTTCTAACCGAGGTATTTTGCGGAGAGTGATGGTCAAGGGTTTGACCTTATCAGGATTCTTCTTTTTAACCCAGATTGTGAGAGGCTTTGGAGTACTTTTTAGAGTAGTTCGTCCTTTGACTCGGATAATCAGTGGACCATCACTGGTGGATGAATTAACTTCGGCTTCATCGTCAGCTTCGTTGTCATCGTCTTTGGGAGGCTGAGATTGATAAAGTACCGAATCTTCGTAGTAGGCTTCAATGACCTTAAAAGGATCGACATCGACAAACTTCGTCTTCATGATGCCATCACCATTGACATACTTGAAGCACTGGTGAAGTGTAGAAGGAACGATCATGTTCTCGTGTATCCACGAACGTCCCAATAAGACGTTGTAGGATACATTGGCGTCGATCACATAGCAAGAAACCTCTGTTCGAAGATCGTCAATCTGGCATTTGAGACGGATCTTGCCCAGCGGGTGGCTTCTTCCAGCATTAAAATCCATAATAGTTGTATTGGTTGCGGATAGCTTGTGCAGAGGGATCCCTAGAATTTGGAGTAAACCTCTAGGAATGATGCTAAGAGAGGAACCTGGATCGATATGCATCCGATCCACCTTAATCGCCCCGATATACCCTGTATAGTACAAAGGTCTATCATGACGATTATTTTTGAGTAGCATGTCCTCTTGTGAAAAGGTAATGTTGGGCACCACTTCCATAGTGTTGTGGCAGTAAGGACAGGAGACGGGATCTTCAGTGGGGGCTTTGACTTCAGCGAGATAAGAGTCGGCATGTAGCAATGCCTCACTTAAGGCCTTCTGCATTTCTTTGCAGAGTCGCAATAGATCGAACAAAGACAACCTGGCAGGTGTATTGGCCAGCTGTGCCAGTGTGTTAAAGTTGTAAGGCTGATCCATGCCTTCGGGAGTTGGCGCCTTCAGAGACTTGTCAAATCGCGTCTCCTTCTGCTTGGCTTTGTCGGTAGTTGAGGGCTTAGATGGACCGGCTTCTGAACTTGTGGGGACAGCAGAAGCTTGAGAAGGTACTGCTTCTTCTTGTGCGGGGTCATAAGTCAGTAGGTAAGCCTTTCCAGATCGCGTCTCGCCAGATAGAACTTCGTAAATGGAAGAAGACACCATATGACATGATTTGTATTTCTTGCCCCTCTTTACTTTGGAAGATACCACCCTCTACGTCATTTCTTGTACAAGGCCGGATGGACCCACATGATCTCACCACGTTCAGTCGTGAGTGGCACCAAGGTTGAGTTACAAGCTGGCGGCAGGTTGACGACTTTCATTATTGCCTTGGGATGGACTACGCCGTCTGGAACTTCTGTGGGAGGAAAGTCACCAAATTGAAGAGAGATCATGTTAGAAGATACGACTTGTCTTCAGCTTCGAGGTTGATCACTTGGCTGTCGATAAGCTATTGCATCTTCTTCTTCAGGACGATGCAATCCTTGGTAGAGTGGTGCACGTACTGATGATAAAGATAGTACTTGGGATCGTTGAGTTGGTTCGCCTCCACAGGACGTCGTGGTGGAGGCAATGTCAGTTTATTACCTTTCATCAATGTGTAAAAAATGGTAATAACATCATCCTCGTCAAAGGAGAAAATCTCCTTAGGTTTGTTAGGAGCGCCCTGAGAATTGGAAGCTCCCTTAGAAGTGTCGACCTTCAAGACTTCTTTCCCTTTACCCCCACGGACAGGTATAGTTTGAGGGTGCTTGTCTTTGTCTTAAGATTTGGGTGTCTTCAACCCCAGTAATTCTATATTAGGGACGTCATTTTCAGCAGCATCAGCGGCCCCAATGAAAGCAGGCCATGTATCATACTTATGTATACCCAGACATAACTTCACTATAGGAAGAAAGTTATGTCGACAAGTATCCATAAGTTCTGAGTCTGGTATACCGAAGGGCATCTTCATTGCTAGTCGCCTGAAGCGTTCGATGAAAGCAATAACAGACTCAGTCCTCCTTTGCTTGGTCTCGATGAGAGTGGACATACTAACATGCATACCACTCTCATAAAACCTGTTGAGGAATAACCTCTCCAAATCTTTAAAGGAATTAATACAACCATCAGGCAGACTGCAGAACCATTCAAAAGCTACCCCCCTGCAAGGTGCTAATAAACAGCTTTGACAAGAACGGATCATCCCTGGGTAAGTGTAGAGTTTGCATGTTGAAGTATATCATGTGTTGGCGAGGAGAAGTCATCCCGTCAAATGAATTTAGCGTCAGTGGATTATAGTTAGGAGGGCCAGTAGCATTCTCCCATTCAGGAGGATAAGGTTGAGATATCCCTATCTTCTAAAGCTCGTCTTTGTGTGAGATGGTATCGAGACGGGCAACAAGAGAATCAATTGCATCCTGTTGATTGAGTAGATGTTGAGAAATGGCTGCTGTACGGTTGTCAGGCGTCGTTGGTGAAGGACCACCCCCAGCATTTGTAAGATTTGGAGGAGGCACAACGGAATAATACTCCTTCTCTAGTGAAGGATGGTTGTTGCTATGAGCCGGACTAACGTGAGTTGAGACGTTTGGTTGAGGTGGAGGAACAACCCCAGCGGTTTGGACTACCATGATACTGTTTTCCATAAATAAATTCACTTTCTTTATTGTGTATCTAGGAAAATTATAACTGTAGGAATCCGATCTAGAAGACGATCGCTTTATGCCTTGGACTATGCGAAGAAAAAAAGCTCTCAAAATTTTGACAGTAAGTTAGATAACTATGTATCTGTACAATGAATGAGAAAAAGAACTCTATTTATAGAGTCAAAAATAACTGAAAGGATAACTGTCTTCACAACCTGTGCCTAGTTGAAAATCACGCAGGATCTAACATACGCAAGGTTGTGAGCAGTTACTGGACGTGGCCTGTAACTGTTGGACACATGGCAATCATGCATGAGTCGTGTGCAAGTTACAGGACACGCGGGTGAGAGATCAGTGGCATGGCTGCCACGTACTCCAATTTGATGAAATCCACGCAGACTTGTTGAAGACGAAATCCACGCAGACTCGGGGCAGAAAGCTTCAAAATCTACGCATACTTGGGGCAAGAAGCTTCAGGATCCACGCAGACTTGGGGCAAAAAGCTTCAAAATCCACGCAGACTTGGGGCAGAAAGCTTCAAAATCCACGCAGACGTGGGGCATGAAACTTCAGAATCCACGCAAACTTGAGACAGAAAGCTCAAAATACACGCAGACTTGAGGAAGGAACATATAAGTTCAAAATACACGCAGACTTGAGCCAGAAGGCTCAAAATATACGCAAGATTGAGGCAGAACTGCCAGCTGTCTTGATTCGACGTGCCTCAACTGACACAAAATCTCTGACAGTGATTGCCTTTGTCAGTCGCATTAAATGACAAGAAGCTCTTTTGGTACGCCAACTTGGTGAAGGCTGAGTCTTGCTGAAGAAGATTTCAAAAGTCACGCAATAGTCGGCTGTGATCTCTCGAGTTCCGTGCATATGTGGCATACGAGAAGACATTCTTCGACTGTCGTGCTGTCAGTCATAATGACACTCTGACAAAATGATGAGCTGTCTCCCAGCGTGATTTTTAAATATTGTCCTGATCAACTCGGCGTGACTTTGAGACTTTGTTCTGATCAACTCAGTCGTGACTTTCATTTTTAAGGCCTACAAAACCCCCTTCAAAGTTTTCGAAAGTTGAAAAGACTTCAAAATTTCGAAATACTTTGAAAAGATAAACATGCAAATGAACTTATTAAATGTCATGATGACTCTTCAATTTTCAAGACTGATTGAATCCAATTTATGGTGGAATATGAACCGCCGGTGAGCTCTGTTATATAAACAGGGAGAAAACTCAGCTTTGATGTTCATCTTACGTCAACATGACTCCGAAGGAAGAAGCTGAAGAAGAAGCAAGAAAATTAGGTTTCTATGCCCATGGCGACCCTACTCTTGGGGGTAAGGAACCGGAGCCTTTAGTTTTCGAGTTCAAAGATGACCCTACACAACTAGCCAAGAATTTCTTGAGCTATTTTGGCCTGGACGGCTCATCTTCTTCCAATGGGCGCAGTCTCGCAGAGCAACGTGACACGCTCAATGCTCTGTTACATCGTATGGGAGTCACAAGCGTAGAGGAATTGGGCGCCAAGCTCAGTCTCTTCACAAAATAGAGCATGTCTTTTATGCTTCTGTTTTCTTTTTGAGAAATGTTGTACTTCTTTTCCTATGTAAGGTCATCAGTACCTGCTTTGAAAAATGTAGTACAACTTTATGCTGAACAGCGTACATTAATGAAGAATATTAAGTGGCACTCTTTGAATGTTTCAAATATTGTGCTATTTTCCAAAGCACACGTGACACTCATTCCATGGTTTACGAGCGCTTTTTACTCGGATCTTTTCCAAGAATAGGCTTGCACTTTGTCCTTTAAATAGATAAGTGAGTTTCACAGATACTCATCTCCTTATTCTTCTTCTTCTTCTCTGAGAAATGAATTTTTTGTGAGATTTCATTCTCAAACAGGAAAGCAATGCTTTCTAATGTTCGATTTCTGTGCACTATACCAGACATTGGTTTGCCAATCCTTAGCACCAAACTCGATGGTAAGTCCAGTATAGAACGCGTACCATTTTTTACTGTTTGAAGATGGGCTTTTGTTTCTGACTGAACAGGGTGCGTCGGTTTCTAGTTGACAAATGCACGCTGGATGATAATGATATTTCTGTTGATTTAATCTCTTTTTCTTTGCTATTTTCTACAGAAGCTCGGCTGAAAATTTTCTTCAGAACTGGCATTGGTGATTTGGATGCTGTGGAGAATATTCTGCTGACACCTACATCAGGGAGCTCATACTCTTTTGACGCGTAAATCAGACAACTAAGAACTCTTCGTGGGATAGAAGGGTCTTCTTCCAATGGTAGGAAGAGCCTTTATACACGGAGAGTTGGACGGTGGAGTCAACTCTACCCCGAGAAATCGGGTAGTAGAGTTCCTTTCATGGCAGAACTAGGAATTG
Organism: Iris pallida; assembly: GCA_029216955.1. Lineage (NCBI taxonomy): Eukaryota > Viridiplantae > Streptophyta > Magnoliopsida > Asparagales > Iridaceae > Iris > Iris pallida. The sequence continues at coordinate 4,182,601 of JANAVB010033012.1, read as the reverse complement.
TATCCCAATGTTGGATACATCCCTATCTCCTTTGAGAGGTCGCTCCCAATCCACCAGTTGTATTGGCAGCAACACGCCTTCGTGCTGCCCTACTCTGTGGTTCTACTCTCGTCTGAGAGATAAGACCAGAGTTTGATTCCTGCTGGATAATCAGGAATTGCCACCAACAACGAACCCGCCAGAGAAGATCAAAGAAGAAACGGATCTCCATTAGATTATTGTTGTGTACATAGAATGAAAATCCAAAATTTGTAATAGATTTCCATTATGATTTGTAAGAAAGTCTAAGAAAATGTAATAGACTTTTTATGATGAAATGAGAGTATAAATGATAATTCTTCTATGCTCAATGATTTGTATTTGAATGAATTGTGGACATGATAAACTTTTCTGATTTAGAGTACATAATACTATCAGAGGTAATATGGACGTGATAATATGTAGGAACTCAAGAACAAAAGATTGATTTTTATGCAGAGGTCAAGAATAGAAAATAACAAATGAGCAGGTAGATTCGGCATTTATCCAGAGGTTATGAAAACGTGATAAATAACGAATCCCCATAATAGAAGATTATGAACGGACGAATCGTCAAATGAATGTAAATAAATGAACGAATGAACCATCGGATGAATGTAATAAATGAACGGATGAACCGTCAAGCATTAATGAATGTGTGAACCGTCGGATGAATGTGATGCTTCATTATTTAAAGAACTCCTGCCTATAAATATAGCAGAATTCTGACAAGAACGAACACTTCCATTCTTCAACATAAAAATGTCATCTGAAAAAGCATCCAAGAAAGCTAGAATCGCCCTGAAGGTTCAGAAAGGCACTGAAGAACACCCTGCTGATCTAGTTCAGCCGAAGGAAGTAGAAGCAGGCAAAGGTTCGTCTGCACCCAAGCCACCAAGGGACATTCTGGACTTCCTGCTCAAACCAGGAAGGACTGAAGAAGAAGAAGCCATGAGGATGGCCGATTGCAAGTTCCTCGTGGGTTCCAGCAAGGAGGTTCTCGGCTCTTTTGCTGACCGCGTTTTCGAGAAGGACGGCAGTGGCCCGTGTCACGACCCGCTCTCGAATAATCGGATACGAGTCGGACACGCCCAGCCTTCGTCGTTGGACACGACGAAGTAAGCTGTACAATACTAAGGAAAACTCAAAGTCACAATATAATGTAAACCAAATCACAGCTTTTATAACGTTCCCAGAAGTCACCAATATCCATCAAGTATTTTAAAATACAAACTCAGCCGGAGACAAATCCGGTCCAAAGAAATAATATACAATAATGAAATCTCTAAGATACAATCTCCAGAAAAATAAACTGAAATAAAAAGCTGCAATATCCAAGCAATCACCAGCTCCATGTAATCTCCCACTCACCTGCAACGATCCTATCAGGAAAAGAGCAAAGTACAACCCTGACTAGACAATATACAATGTAATCTGTGATCCAGAGTACAAGGTGAAACCAGAATACCAGAAAACTAGAACATGAAATGAAACTGAACTGTGGTACCAGAATGAAATGTAAAAACTGCAGGTAATGAACGGCAATCAAGATGCTAGACAATGAACACGGCTATCAATGTACAAGGCAATCAATCACGACAATCAATGATGCAATTGTGACAATTTTGAAATATTAAAACTAATGTGTGACCGGCTTAGGAACAATCAATCAATCAATCAATGAGTCAATTCTACATGGTACGGCTTCATCGTACGTGACGTGTACGATTAAGCTATCTTCAATACTATATTGGGTGTGGTCACACAAAAGCTAATATTTCCCCCAATTCCGCAATGAACAATGACGCACAAGCAATGAACAATGGAACAAGACAATCGTGTGTAATTCGTGTCCGATATGAGAACATGGCACATGAAGGTAAGACAGAAAATAAGGTACAAGTCAAGTCAGTGTACTTGCCTCGGTTTGGTTGCACGAGAGTAGTACTGCATGGTTGCAATGATTCACCTGTTATATTTTTGTACAAGTTATTAGGGTTTGAATTAAGGACAATAGCTAACTAACTTAGATAATTCAACTATTTCTAGATAAGAACAAGTTAACAATATTTAGAAAATATTATAGTTTTAATCACCATAAATATTAATGAGAACACCTTTTAATTGTTTTTAGAAAATATTAGAACATTTTGCTAATAATTATAACTCTATAAGGTTTTAGAAACATTTTTGAATTACTATAACTATTTAGCAAGAAAATACATACTAAAACATAAATATATATATATTTTAGCAGAAATGCATCAAATAATAGCTAGCTAAAATCAATACCTATAATTTCTAAGTATTTAGGAAAAATCTTCATAGCAACTATTTCTGGCAAAATATTTATTAAGATATTTTACAAGTTACTATGTTAATAACAATATTGGTAGTGATAATAACAATATTTATAATAGGCCTGCTACACTCTATGTCCTGATAGTAGTAGAATATTTGCTCACTATGATCTAATCTTAATACAAACTAAATTGGATATAATTTAAATATTAATTAACATGCTAATTAGAACTGAAATGCTAAGACCCAACCCAACCACTATTGGGCCAATCCCAAGCCCAGAACAATTAAATTATAATTTAACCATACTAAAATCCAGCACTTGGCCCAACATTCCTACTAAATTCCTAAGCCCAAAGCTCAGTTGAGCAAAGACCACTGAAAAATTGGTTAACTCCTAACCTAACATACACTGGGATCCTTCAAAAATCGAGGAGACACAACTAGCCTTGGTTGAAGAGTCACACAAAAATCAATAAACCAGGAAAAAGAATAACTAAGGGAGACATCTCTCTATCCAGCCAAACACTGCCACTCTCTCTTGTAATGCCAGCACAGCAAAACCAATTTCAATGTTGGGAGAAAAAGGCCATGATGGCTGACCCCTCGATTTTCGAGGTGCCAAATCTGACGTATTCAACAGAGGGAGTGGAGCATATAGAGCTTCCTCTTCCTCCACTTTACAAACACCCAGCCCACTTTCACTCAATATTAATCCCCACATCCGAGAACCTTCTGCTGTTCAAAGCATTAAATGCAATTAATGGAGAGAAGCTTTCTCTCATTCTATACTAATTACTTCCATTCCACATTTCTTCACAGCCAACCCATCTTCTCTTCTTTAACACTACACATCAAATCTATCTTTCGAAATTTGAAAAGTCAAACTGACCCTTATAATTCACGTTAGCTTCATAGCTTGGAAGGGCCACTCCTTCTATACTACACTTTTCTTCTCAACAACCCATTCATTAACACTCAGCACTTAAGAAAACATTCCTCCATACTTCTTCGAGAAGAGAGAGAAGGAAGAACAACCAACAAAAGAAGAAGAGGAAAGAGGAAAGGAAGGAGAGAGGGGTTCCGAGGTTTACCAAAACGACGCGCTCGAAGATTCGGTCGGGACTTCAAGGGAAGCGCGGCGGATCCGCTACGAGGTGGTGGCGGACAACATCTCGTCGACTCCGGCGAATTTCGAAGGCGGCGGCCGCGCTCAGCTGAACCGATGAAACTTCTCACGGTGGAGACGGCTCCTCGAGGATGAACGGTGGTCTGGATCTGAACCGGGGAGGCTCGGTGGATGGCCGGATGACTGGATCTGCACTTGATCCGGTGGCGGCTCAGCTCTTGAGGAGGCTGTGGCGTGGCCAAGTCTGTCGCCACAGTCGAGGACAGGCTCCGATCGGACGATTGGAGAGTTGGCGGCTCTCGGGGATGCTCCGGCGATGGTGTGTGGCGGTGGTTCTCCAGTGATGGTGGCGGAAAGCTTCGATGACGGCGGACTCCGGCAAGAGCGCAGTGGTGCTCGGCCAGTAATAGTGAGGACACAGAGGGAACAGAGGAGAGAGAAAAATGATGTGTACTGTGGGGTGTCAGAAAATATTAGAGTCTGTGCCATTATATAATAAAATATTCTTTGTGTGGGTGTGAGCTGGGAATGGCAGAATGGTGAATTAGTGTAGATCGGAGGTATTCTCCATAGTAGTGATCAATGGCAGTAGGAGTAATTAGATATATATCTTGGGGGTAGTTTAGAATAATCTGTAACAGAATTGCAATTCAAGTTCAAACAGAATTTCAAATAGAAACAGATTCATAAATTCAAACTGTTTTCAAATTCAAATAAAAATGATTCAACATTCCCTTAACAGTTTTAAAACAGATTTTCAAAATATAAACTGTTTTAACATATTTTTCAAATCCGAATATTCAAACACATCTCAAAACAATTTCAAAAACAGTATTTTTAAAATGGAATTTCGGAATTCAAATACTTCCTCCATAGATTTTCAAAAGAACAGATAAATAGAATTCCAAAACAATTTAGTTAATTAAAACAATTCTTTCCACCCATTATTTAACTATAATAATTTGAAAAATTATTATTAATAATCTGTAGAACATTATCAAAATATAATGCTTTCTAAAAGAAATCAATCAATTTAAAAACTTTAGAAATAGTATTTAAGAAAAATACTTTTGTTAAAACTAAATTTGTATCTAAAAACGATATTATATCCTTGAATAGAAAATTTTAGAAAAATCTCAAAAATCTCCAAATATTGGTTTAGGGAGTTACAAATCTACCCCCCTTACAAAAATTTCGTCCTCGAAATTTCAAATGACATGATATATAAGAATAACCAATTACGAAATTTGAAAAATGAGTAAAATTGGTTAAATGTATAATCCGAATTAATGCAACTAGTAAAATCACAATTCTCTTAGAAATGATCAAAGTTACCAATCTAGGCATGATAAATCCAACATGAGAGAAAAATCACAATTGTAGGCATAATAAAAATAGCACAAGGGCGTCATAGTCATAAAATTATGACCTATATCCAATAAAATTATTTAGGCATAAATAGCATGGCTAATGACTAAAATACAAATCGTTTAAACACGATTTAGTAAAAATTGGTCAATAATTATTTATGCTTGATGTAACTACAACTATTAAGGTCATAAGTGCTAAAATATATTAACTAGAGAAATGTTGCGACTAAGAATAGGTAAATAAATTTTGAAAAATTTGGACTGTCTGGAAATTAATTTTGTAGCAAAATCAGATTCTAGAATTATTAAAATTGTAAATCATTTAGGACAAAACCATTCAGGAATCAAAATCATATAAGGTATGTTCATTATCATTGCCATAATAAGTTCTAGAAAAATCAAGAGAAATTTTTATAGGAAACGTAGGGTAACAAAATAATTTCTGAAAATTGAATCAGTTGCTTACGACATTCAAATAAAGCCAAAAATTAAAACAAATCAAGATAATTTCTAGTAAATCTCCAATGGTGATAAAAGATCAAACATGGTATATAACATGGATGTAGTCTCAATAGTATCCGAAAATCATATATATCTGAAATCACATTGCCTATAGTTCATGCCCCGCCAGTGTAGTATATATCTGGCTGCAATGAACCTTTGGCGCAATGATTTAAATAATATTAATTTACCGAATATTTTTATCAACTTTATCCATATTAACAAAACAATTCAAGAGATCAAAATTTTATGATTAGGACATAGCCTCAATAATATTCGAGAACCTATGAATACCTGAAATTACTTTGACTTAGAGCTCATGCCTCGCCAGTGCGCAACTGGCTGCAGTGAACTCGCGGTCTCCGTAATCCAGATAAATGACTGCAGTGCGCATCTGCCACGCCATAGTAGGTCGTTGAATATTCTTTCAACTTTGTCCATAAATTTCAAAAGAGTTTATGAAAATTCAAATAAATTCCAAAAGTTAAAATCATGATGGAAAATGATGTAAATATCTGCTTTTTAGAAAACATTAAGTTTTACAAGAACACAAACAGTAAGACAAAAACAAATCTCCGGAAATAAAATCTCAAATTAAAAACAAGATTTTTGAATAACAATAAGAAATTTTAGGAAAAATTCCACGTGCTACGAGAAAATCTAAAGACAAATCAGCTATTAGTAATCAACTAGTTATACTAGCAAAATGCAATAACCTCAGAAGTTTAAAGTGTAGGAAAATTGATAACCCTAGTGTTGCGTGTCTAAACCACCCTGCAAAGCAGAAAATTGATTAGATAGGCCTAACTATAAGAAATTTTAGTAAAACCATACCCGTAACAATTTCCCACGAATCCTATGCTGTGATGAGTTTTCCTTAGCTTCGCTGGTCCCCCAATAACACTTTATAGCCTAAGTGTCATTAGGATTGACCTGCATGGGCCACCACTAAAAACATGTCACGACCCGCTCTCGAATAATCGGATACGAGTCGGACACGTCCAGCCTTCGTCGTTGGACACGACGAAGTAAGCTGTACAATACTAAGGAAAACTCAAAGTCACAATGTAATGTAAACCAAATCACAGCTTTTATAACGTTCCCAGAAGTCACCAATATCCATCAAGTATTTTAAAATACAAACTCAGCCGGAGACAAATCCGGTCCAAAGAAATAATATACAATAATGAAATCTCTAAGATACAATCTCCAGAAAAATAAACTGAAATAAAAAGCTGCAATATCCAAGCAATCACCAGCTCCATGTAATCTCCCACTCACCTGCAACGATCCTATCAGGAAAAGAGCAAAGTACAACCCTGACTAGACAATATACAATGTAATCTGTGATCCAGAGTACAAGGTGAAACCAGAATACCAGAAAACTAGAACATGAAATGAAACTGAACTGTGGTACCAGAATGAAATGTAAAAACTGCAGGTAATGGACGGCAATCAAGATGCTAGACAATGAACACGGTTATCAATGTACAAGGCAATCAATCACGACAATCAATGATGCAATTGTGACAATTTTGAAATATTAAAACTAATGTGTGACCGGCTTAGGAACAATCAATCAATCAATCAATGAGTCAATTCTACATGGTACGGCTTCATCGTACGTGACGTGTACGATTAAGCTATCTTCAATACTATATTGGGTGTGGTCACACAAAAGCTAATATTTCCCCCAATCCCGCAATGAACAATGACGCACAAGCAATGAACAATGGAACAAGACAATCGTGTGTAATTCGTGTCCGATATGAGAACATGGCACATGAAGGTAAGACAGAAAATAAGGTACAAGTCAAGTCAGTGTACTTGCCTCGGTTTGGTTGCACGAGAGTAGTACTGCATGGTTGCAATGATTCACCTGTTATATTTTTGTACAAGTTATTAGGGTTTGAATTAAGGACAATAGCTAACTAACTTAGATAATTCAACTATTTCTAGATAAGAACAAGTTAACAATATTTAGAAAATATTATAGTTTTAATCACCATAAATATTAATGAGAACACCTTTTAATTGTTTTTAGAAAATATTAGAACATTTTGCTAATAATTATAACTCTATAAGGTTTTAGAAACATTTTTGAATTACTATAACTATTTAGCAAGAAAATACATACTAAAACATAAATATATATATATTTTAGCAGAAATGCATCAAATAATAGCTAGCTAAAATCAATACCTATAATTTCTAAGTATTTAGGAAAAATCTTCATAGCAACTATTTCTGGCAAAATATTTATTAAGATATTTTACAAGTTACTATGTTAATAACAATATTGGTAGTGATAATAACAATATTTATAATAGGCCTGCTACACTCTATGTCCTGATAGTAGTAGAATATTTGCTCACTATGATCTAATCTTAATACAAACTAAATTGGATATAATTTAAATATTAATTAACATGCTAATTAGAACTGAAATGCTAAGACCCAACCCAACCACTATTGGGCCAATCCCAAGCCCAGAACAATTAAATTATAATTTAACCATACTAAAATCCAGCACTTGGCCCAACATTCCTACTAAATTCCTAAGCCCAAAGCTCAGTTGAGCAAAGACCACTGAAAAATTGGTTAACTCCTAACCTAACATACACTGGGATCCTTCAAAAATCGAGGAGACACAACTAGCCTTGGTTGAAGAGTCACACAAAAATCAATAAACCAGGAAAAAGAATAACTAAGGGAGACATCTCTCTATCCAGCCAAACACTGCCACTCTCTCTTGTAATGCCAGCACAGCAAAACCAATTTCAATGTTGGGAGAAAAAGGCCATGATGGCTGACCCCTCGATTTTCGAGGTGCCAAATCTGACGTATTCAACAGAGGGAGTGGAGCATATAGAGCTTCCTCTTCCTCCACTTTACAAACACCCAGCCCACTTTCACTCAATATTAATCCCCACATCCGAGAACCTTCTGCTGTTCAAAGCATTAAATGCAATTAATGGAGAGAAGCTTTCTCTCATTCTATACTAATTACTTCCATTCCACATTTCTTCACAGCCAACCCATCTTCTCTTCTTTAACACTACACATCAAATCTATCTTTCGAAATTTGAAAAGTCAAACTGACCCTTATAATTCACGTTAGCTTCATAGCTTGGAAGGGCCACTCCTTCTATACTACTCTTTTCTTCTCAACAACCCATTCATTAACACTCAGCACTTAAGAAAACATTCCTCCATACTTCTTCGAGAAGAGAGAGAAGGAAGAACAACCAACAAAAGAAGAAGAGGAAAGAGGAAAGGAAGGAGAGAGGGGTTCCGAGGTTTACCAAAACGACGCGCTCGAAGATTCGGTCGGGACTTCAAGGGAAGCGCGGCGGATCCGCTACGAGGTGGTGGCGGACAACATCTCGTCGCCTCCGGCGAATTTCGAAGGCGGCGGCCGCGCTCAGCTGAACCGATGAAACTTCTCACGGTGGAGACGGCTCCTCGAGGATGAACGGTGGTCTGGATCTGAACCGGGGAGGCTCGGTGGATGGCCGGATGACTGGATCTGCACTTGATCCGGTGGCGGCTCAGCTCTTGAGGAGGCTGTGGCGTGGCCAAGTCTGTCGCCACAGTCGAGGACAGGCTCCGATCGGACGATTGGAGAGTTGGCGGCTCTCGGGGATGCTCCGGCGATGGTGTGTGGCGGTGGTTCTCCAGTGATGGTGGCGGAAAGCTTCGATGACGGCGGACTCCGGCAAGAGCGCAGTGGTGCTCGGCCAGTAATAGTGAGGACACAGAGGGAACAGAGGAGAGAGAAAAATGATGTGTACTGTGGGGTGTCAGAAAATATTAGAGTCTGTGCCATTATATAATAAAATATTCTTTGTGTGGGTGTGAGCTGGGAATGGCAGAATGGTGAATTAGTGTAGATCGGAGGTATTCTCCATAGTAGTGATCAGTGGCAGTAGGAGTAATTAGATATATATCTTGGGGGTAGTTTAGAATAATCTGTAACAGAATTGCAATTCAAGTTCAAACAGAATTTCAAATAGAAACAGATTCATAAATTCAAACTGTTTTCAAATTCAAATAAAAATGATTCAACATTCCCTTAACAGTTTTAAAACAGATTTTTAAAATATAAACTGTTTTAACATATTTTTCAAATCCGAATATTCAAACACATCTCAAAACAATTTCAAAAACAGTATTTTTAAAATGGAATTTCGGAATTCAAATACTTCCTCCATAGATTTTCAAAAGAACAGATAAATAGAATTCCAAAACAATTTAGTTAATTAAAACAATTCTTTCCACCCATTATTTAACTATAATAATTTGAAAAATTATTATTAATAATCTGTAGAACATTATCAAAATATAATGCTTTCTAAAAGAAATCAATCAATTTAAAAACTTTAGAAATAGTATTTAAGAAAAATACTTTTGTTAAAACTAAATTTGTATCTAAAAACGATATTATATCCTTGAATAGAAAATTTTAGAAAAATCTCAAAAATCTCCAAATATTGGTTTAGGGAGTTACAGCCCGCATCCAAATGTAAAGAAGGATGATAGTGATCTTCCTTAATATCATGTACTATCATTCATGATTTAAAATAAAATAAACATTTTATTTCTAAACATGAACTTGTCTGATGATTTACAAGTATTTATATTTATACATAATACTTTTTAAGGAATTTGCCATTAATAGGCATCATAACTTTTCGACCATCCAATTCTGAGAGTTGATAAGCTCCATTTGAGAAAACTCTACTCACGATATAGGGACTTTCCCATTTTGCGTCAAATTTGCCCTTGCTCATATGAGTCATAGTCATAGGACATCTGACTGTTAGAACAAGTTCTTCTTTTTGATACGCTCGAACTCTGACTTTCTTATTAAAAGCTCTTGAGATTCTAGCTTGATAGAATTCAATATTCTGTTGAGCAGATAATCGTTTCTCATCCAAAGCTTCTAATTCTTGAAGTCGAAGACGATCATTATTCTCGGCGGTGAGTTCATTAGCGATTGCTATCCTTAAAGAAGGAATTTGAATCTCTAATGGAAGAACAGCTTCGCATCCATACACCAGAGAGAAAGGTGTACATTTAGTAGCGTTACGAACTGTAGTGCGATAAGCCCACAAACATTCGCCAAGTTTCTCACTCCAATTACGTTTGTTAGTAGAGACAAACTTCTTTAGGAGTTTGATGATGGTCTTGTTGAAAGCTTCTGCTAATCCATTAGCTGCCGGATTATATGTGGCAGAAGCCACATTGTTGATCCGATGATCGTCACAGAATCGAGTAAACTTCTGACTGACGAACTGTGGTCCATTATCATGAATAATGCATCGAGGAACACCAAATCTGTAGATGACGTGGTGTTTGATAAAGCTGATGACATTGGACGTCTTGACTTCAGATAAAGGAATAGCCTCGGCCCACTTGGAGAAATAATCGGTTATTGCGAGAATAAACCGATGACCTTTTGATGACGGCAGATTGATCGGGTCGATAACGTCCATGCCCCAAGCTTCGAAGGGCCATGATGCTGCCGTTGGATGTAGAAATTCTGAGAGTTGATGAATAAAATCTGCATAGATTTGACAAGCTTTACACTTCTTTGCATATTCGAGGGCATCTGATACCATAGTGGGCCAATAATAACCCATACGTCGAATACGGTCCTGAAGTTTTGGTCCAGGTTGATGTGATCCACAAATTCTATCATATGCTTTACGAATAATCTGCTGAGCCTCATCACCGACAACACATCGAAGAAGTAGACCGTCATAAGCTCGACGATATAAGGTTTTTGTAGTATGATTGTAATAGAATCTGAGTGATCGTCGTCTGATAGATGCTACCTCACTCGGATTATCTGGAAGAATGTCATACAATACAAAATCTAAGAAAGGAAGTCTCCAATCTTTATCTATATTCTGAGTCTCAGCTGAAATACTGAAGATGAATTCCATGCTAGAATCAGATGAAGATGATAAAGATTTACGACTAAATCCAAATCCTCTTGTTGCGTTGACATCATGTGATGTTGATTCTTCAATGTCGACTGGAAGTCCTGAAGTCAGATTGTTTTCGAGATGAAATAATTCTTGATTGCGGACAACAATCATCTGTTGTCGTCTAATCGGAATAGCTAACACCGTCGCAAGATTAGCAAGAGCATCAGCTTCTGTGTTACAAGCTCGCCTAACATGCTCAATGAAGAACTCTTCAAATGAAGAAGCCATAGATATAGCCGATCTATGATAGGGAACCAGATCTTGATGGCGAACTTCATAAATGCCCCTTATCTGATTGACAATGAGTTTAGAGTCTCCGTACGCCTCCAAATGTTGAATATTCAGATGTTTAGCGAGTTGAAGACCAATGAGTAATGCATTATACTCAGCTACATTGTTTGAACATGGTTGATCGAGAGAATAAGCTCGTTGGATAGCAAGACCTTCTGGCGACACAAGAACAATTCCAACTCCAGCGATAATGTCTCCATTAGTACCAATTCTTGAAGCTCCATCAAAGAATAGACGCCAAGTAGAATCTTCTTCAGCAATTTGGTTTGAATCTAGGACTTCATCTGGGATTTCATCATAGAGTTTTGAATTTTCTGGAATCGAATGAGCAGCCAAAAAATCAGCTAGAGCTTGTCCTTTGACTGACTTCTGAGGAATATAGTGCATATCATACTGAGCAAGTAAGATTCCCCAGTTAGCCAATCGAGAATTCAAAACACTAGGTTTCTTCATCATAACCCGTATAGGATTGATCCTGGAAATGACATGAATAGTCTGGCCACTGATATAATGTCGTGTCTTTTGAACAGCGAACATCAAGGCTAGACATTCTTTTTCGACTGGTGAATATCGAGATTCAGCTCCTGTCATAGTACGACTGAGATAGTAAATGGCTTGTTCATGACCATTTTTATTCTTTTGAGCGAGCAATGCACCCAATGAATGACTCATTGCTCGGGTATATAGGAGAAATGGAATTCCTGAGACGGGAGGTACAAATACTGGAGGGCTCATCAGATATTGTTTTATATCATCGAATGCTTTCTGGCATTCATCATTCCAGACGAAAGAAACACCTTTCTTCATGAGTTTATTGAATGATCTGCAGCGTCCTGAAAGATTAGAGATGAATCTCCTGATATAAGCAATCCTTCCTTGAAATCCTCGTAGCTCTTTTAAGGTGCGTGGAGGACGCATCTCTTTGATGGCTTTGATCTTCTCGGGATCCACGTGTATACCTTTAGAGGTAATGACGAAGCCGAGAAATTTACCACTAGAGACGCCTAAGAAGGACTTAGTAGGGTTCATCTTTAATTGATGCTTACGCATTAGATCAAATATAGTCTTCAAATCTTGGATATGATCCTCCTTTTGTCGACTTTTGACTGCAATATCATCAACGTAGCATTCGACTGTTTTCCGCAAATGTTCACGGAATATAGTGCTCATAGCTCGTTGATAAGTTGCTCCTGTATTCTTGAGACCGAACGGCATAACTATATAACAGTATGTACCGATCGGCGTTCTGAAAGAAGTGTGCTTCTCGTCATCTGGAAACATTTTAATCTGATTGTACCCAGAATACCCGTCCATGAATGACATCCGTTCAAACCCACAGGTATTATCGATCATGACATCAGTGATTGGTAGAGGGAATTCGTCTTTAGGACATGCCGCATTGAGATCGCGGAAGTCTATGCATACTCTGATCTTGCCAGTCTTTTTAAGAACAGGAACTATGTTAGCCACCCAATCGGGATGTTATTCCTCTCGAATAAACCCAGAGGCCATGAGTTTATTAACTTCAGCTTCAATTGTATCCATGATGTCTGGACGAAATCGTCGCTGTTGTTGCTTGACCGGTTTAGCGTTCGGCAATATATTGAGCTTGTGAGTTGCGATTTGTGGATCAAGTCCTGGCATATCTTCATAACTCCAAGCGAAGACATCAATGTAGTCACGAATTGGTTTGATCATGTCTTGCTTATCAGTTTCTGAAAGACTTTCACTGATGAATATTAGTTTAGGAGATCCCTCTTCACCAACATCTATTTGAACAAGTTTATCTTCAGTCGGAGGTTTTTTTGCTCGAAACGGAACTCCCATTGATTATCCAACCTTTGGGCCCATTGTTCTGATTCAGGTGAGATTTCAAACTCTTCTTCGTCTTCATCACTTTCTTCAGAACGGTCAATGGAGACCATGTTGGAAGACAGAATGTTGCAGTAGAAATCACCGATACTCGTATCGGAATCCCAAGAGGTGGTACTAGAAGAATCAGATCTCTTATCTTCGTCAGATTCGGGATCTTCATGAACAATATTGATAAAAGGAGTAGGAGCAGTATAACCCAATCTGCATTTTGTCCTCCCATATTTCAGAGGAGGAATCCGAACAGGCATTTTTCTCCCTTTTCTACTGTTGAGGCCAGTTCTGAAGTCATAGCCCATATTTTTAATGATGTCTTTAGATTGCTGACTATAACGACGCAGTTGTAATCTTCCAGTATCATCATTTTTGTCCTCGTCTTCTAAATCAGAAGGATTTTGGAGCCCTTTGTATAAGAATATTGGAATGTCTCCTGGCTTTCTGCTGGGAACTAGAAAGTACGAAGATTGTACTGGTTCTAGGGATACATCTGTATGAACAGTCTGTACAACTCATATGGTTATTGTGTTCAAGTCATCTAAGAAATGTAAATAACTATGAACATAATTACACACATCAATATACTGCAAAGATGGAGACTGTTCATTAAATTCAAAAGCAGCAGTATTTATATTGGAAGAAGGCTGAGCCTTAGAGATCTTAGCCAAATCAATGACTAAAGGGGGAGAAGAAGAACGAGAAGAAGCTTTGTTTCGATTAAGATCGATAACAAACGGCTCAGAAGAGGTGAGCTCCCTTGAAGTCTGAGATGGAAGAGTAGTCTGCCCTCCAACTGGAATTAGCAGAGTATCCTGTTTTATATGTGAAGATACAGGAACTGCAGTACGCCCACTGACAGGAATGATCAGTGTATCTTGAGTAGGCGACTGAGGTAATGGAGAAATCCGTCCACTCCCTAGAATGATGAAAGAACCTTCTCCGGAAGTTTTGGAAGATTGTTGCTGAGTAGTTCGACCTTTAACAGGGATTATTAAAGTCTCACTTTATGAATCCTCTTTCTCCATAGCTTGTATTACCCTTGTATACTCTTTGTATTACCCTTGTATACTCTTCTTTGTACATCCGGGAATCATTGAAATAGGCTTCAACCCCATGGAAAGGATTTATATCAGCGACTTCCTTTTGTACTCTTCCATTGCTATCAATATATTTAAAACACTGATGAAGAGTAGAAGGCACCACATTATTTTCATGAAGAAAGGGCCTCCCCAAAAGAAGATTGTAAGATCCCACGATCTCGATCACATAGAAAGTGACTTTGGATCTGAAATTACCTATCTGAAGTTTCAGGTGAATCTTTCCCAAGGGCTCGCTCCTGCTTTGATTGAATCCCATGATAGTAGTAACTGTCTTGGAAAGCTTGTAAAGAGGGATTTTTAGTTCATCTAACAAACTCTTTGGCATTATGCTTATGGCAGACCCTGGGTCAATGAGGATACGATCTATTTTCATTGTATCGATATAACCGGTATAATAGAGAGGCCGATCATGTCGATTATCTTCCAGTAGCATGTCATCTTGTGTAAAGGTAATATTTGGGATAATCTCCAGTACACTGTTGCAATGTAAGCAAGTGGCAGGTTCTGTATCTGGCTTCTTTAACTGTGCAAGACAAGAGTCAGCCTGAAGAAGTGCTTTACTTAAAGTCTCCCGAGTGTCTTTGGAGAGACGTAGAAGTTCAAAGAGGGACATTCTAGCTGGAGTATTAGCAAGTTGAGCTAAAATGTCAAAGTTATAAGGCTTCTGAAGCCCAAGAGGAGGGGACTTCTTGATTGGTTTATCAAACCGAGCCTGTTGTTTACCTTTCTCAAGAGCCGTAGGCTTGGAAGAAACAGGTTCAACTGGTGCAGTGGAAGGAATAGGTGCAGTGGATGATTCTTCTTCAAGAGGAACATTAGGAGCAACTTTATCAGTAGGAGGGATATCAGGAGTATCCTCAGGATTCTTGGAATAATCCTTTAGATAAGGTTTCCCTGTTCGAGTAGCAAGTGCTTCTTCTTTGTCTTTTAACTCTGTGTCAGGATCAGATCCGAGAGAAGTCATATGACATGACTTAATCTTTCCAGCCTTCTTGGGCTTTCGAGAAGTAGTCTTTTGAAGAGGAGGAGATTCAAAATCTGCCACTAGATCATGATGTATCCACATGATTTCTCCTGTTTCCATAGTAATTGGCACCAATCCTTCAGACTGTGGAGGAGAAATATTCACTATATCAAGAGTCCCCTTGGGAATAGGAATAATCCCACTTTCAAGGAGTTGAGGAGGGAAGTCTCCAAATTGCATAGAGACGACGTTGGAGGTGACGGTTTTCTCTTTTGGAGTAAGGGAAATAGCTCCAGATTTAATCATTTCTTGGATCTTTCCTTTCAGTACATAACATGTACGAATTGTATGACCCAACATTCTGTGGTATGGACAGTATTTGGGATGATCTGTCTTACCAGCTTCATCAGGTTTCTTGATTTCAGGTAATTGTATTTTATTACCTTTCAACAGACATTCAAAGATACCAAGGACATCGTCGTCATCAAAAGAGTATTCTTCTTTAGGGCGAGGTGCTCTTGGTTGTTGAGTTGTAGAGGCAGGAGAAGTTTGAACATTTGATGCATCTTTGCTCTGAAGATTAACTTCAATGGTTTCTTTTTCCTTGCGAGCATTGTTTTTAGCATTATTGTTAGTACCTTGACCTGTTTCTTTGGGAGTCATCTGCACTCCTAAACCTTTAAAGGTTTCAGCACTAATTTCTGCGGCCTTGGCACTAACTATGAAGGAAGGCCAGTCTTGGAATTGAGTAGATCCTGTCCACATGCTGATGATTGGCAACAAATTTGATTTATATGTGTCGATGGTGACAGCATCAGGAGTTCCAAGAGGCATCTTCAGAGCCTCTCTTCGAAACCGTTCAATGAAATCCTCTGTAGTTTCATTATTTTTCTGCTTGATTCTAATAAGAGCAGACATAGTCATGTCATTGAGTCCTTCATAGAACCGTTCAAGAAACATCTGTTTGAAACCGGCAAATGAGGTAATACACCCATCTGGGAGACTTCTATACCATTCATAAGCCGTTCCCTTGAGACATCCAACAAACACCCGAGTAAGGAGGGCGTCACTTGGTTGCAATTGATCAGTCATCACTTCAAAGTGATTAATAAACTGACTTGGAGAAGTGGTTCCATCATAGAATGAGATAGTAGGAGGCTTGTATTTAGGAGGATACGATACTTGCTTCCATTCTATCGGATAAGGTTGCTTGATGCCTAACCTTTGTAAACCATCTTTTTGTTTGAATGCCTCGAATTGAGTTTTGAGATTCCTCAATTCTTCATTAACAACTCCGGAAGATTGTGGAGTTGTAGCTTGTAGAGAATAGTTAGGAGGAGGAACAGCATTGTAAGTACTACCCCCAGCTCCAGAGAGACTAGGATTTGGTTGAGCTGGTCCAGGAGTATTGGATTGTACTGCTGGAGGAACTTGTACTGGACTTATAACAGTGTCAATTGGTATAGCATCTGGTACAGTCTGTCGATTTTGCATCTGTGTTGCCATGAGTTCATACATCGACTTCATAGTATCAGCCATAGACTTCATTTGCTGTTCCAAAGAAGCAATCCTTTGTTCTTGAGGAGGTAAGGAAGAAGAAGGTTCATCAGTATTCCCATCAACCATATAAGTCGTGACTGTACGAGGGATTTTTGATGAACTGGTGGATGTTGTTTGTTCTGAATCATTGCTTTGTGCATCAAAGTCAATTATAGGAGAACTACCCCCAGTAGGAAGAGGTGGAAAGTTAGATTTTCCAAGGAATTCAGAATCATCTTCAGAAATCAAAGTCCTTTGACTAGAGGCAAGGACTCTTGCTCTGGTGCCTCTGTATACTCCATCTGGACTATCATCTCTACCCCCAGTACTCCGAGAGGTCATGTTGACAGAAGCAAACAAAGGCTCATCTTCATCAGGCATAGGTTCACACTGAATCCGATTGAAAACAGATTGTCGTTTTGTTTGACATCTGCATTGCATTGTGATTCTCGGCTGGAAGTCACATTCATGATCAACATAGTCCTGAACCATTGATTGACATCTGCATTGAATTATGACTCTTGGCTGGAAGTCACATTCAGCATGATCCATTGTCATAGAATTATTCCTTCTCTTCTGTTGAAGGTATTCTCGTAAATCTGTCTGTGACGACTGAGGTACATCAGAGAACACTCTTTGTGTATTTTTAGGAATATATTTCTGGTTCTTGGGTCTTGATGGCTCTTGATTATATAGAGAGTGATTAATATGAGCCACATAATTTCTAGCATACTCTGCATCCGGATCTTTTATTTTCATACCCGATTGGTGTGGTTTCTTAACACCAGAAGTGCTTCCCAAACGGGTTTGATTAAGTTTTGTTCTTAGATCAGTTGGAGGTAATACATTGGTTTTTGAAACTTGGAGTTTTCCTTCCATTGATCTGGATATTTGCAGAGAAGGAAGAGTTGAACCACCCCCTTGATTAGGAGTTGGTAACAGACCCTCTTTGATAGACAAATTCTGTGCCCAATTCGAAGAAGTCGTAGAAGAAGACATTAAAGAATGTTTCTTCTTAGACTTATTCAAGTTTTGAGACATAGAATGTCCAGAAGGAAGAGTAGTCAAAAGACCATCTCCTTTTCTTTGAGTAACAAAATTATCAGTCAAAGCTGTTCCTAAAGTAAAGACTACAGGAGCAGAAGAAACAACTAAAGAGTTATTACTTTTCGAAGGGACTTTGTGTGGAAGACCACCCCCAGTTCTAGTAGAACTTGGCAAAGAAGAAGAGATAGCTAAAGAGCTATTCTTCTTAGATGAAATACACGCTGAAACAGGCTTGGTTAAAGAACCAGTGTTGTTAGCGTGACTTTTGATTTTAGAATTACACGCTGGAACAGATTTGGCTAAGGAGCCAGTACTGTCAGCGTGACTTTTGGGATTGAGATTGCACGCTGGAACAGATTTGGCTAAGGAGCCAGTACTGTCAGCATGACTCTTGACTGTGAGATTGCACGCTGGAACAGGTTTGGCTAAAGAGCCAGTGCTGTCAGCGTGACTTTTGACTGTGAGATTGCACGCTGGAACAGACTTGGCTAAGGAGCCAGTGCTGTCAGCGTGACTTTTGAATGCTGTCGTCTTTGAGCGCACAAGAGTGTGCATGCTTGTAGTAGAGTCTTTGCCAGTGTTAGGAGTAGACACTGTGGCAGAGACTCCACCATTGACTGCCAACTGATTCTTAGGGACATAGACAGAGTGTCCCTTCGACTTGGCAGTGATGATGGAGGCTGAAGTGGGTTTGCCAGTCTTAGCCCGCTGCATTTCTTCATAGGCGAGTTGATCGAATTGGATCGTCATCACCTTCTTCGTCGAGCCGACTGACGAAGTGTCGCATTGAGTTGTTGCCATCTCAGAAGAGGAGATGGTTTTCCCCAGCAGAGTCGCCAATTTGTTTTCCATAAATAAATTCACTTTATTTATTGTGTATCTGGGAAAATTACAACTGTAGGAATCCGATCTAGAAGACGATCGCTTTATCCCTTGGACTATGCGAAGAAGAAAAGCTTTCAAAATTTTGACAGTAAGTTAGATAACTATGTATCTGTATAATGAATGAGAAAAAGAACTCTATTTATAGAGTCAAAAATAACTGAAAGGATAACTGTCTTCACAACCTGTGCCTAGTTGAAAATCACGCAGGATCTAACATACGCAAGGTTGTGAGCAGTTACTGGACGTGGCCTGTAACTGTTGGACACATGGCAATCATGCATGAGTCGTGTGCAAGTTACAGGACACGCGGGTGAGAGATCAGTGGCATGGCTGCCACGTACTCCAATTTGATAAAATCCACGCAGACTTGTTGAAGACGAAATCCACGCAGACTCGGGACAGAAAGCTTCAAAATCCACGCATACTTGGGGCAAGAAGCTTCAGGATCCACGCAGACTTGGGGCAAAAAGCTTCAAAATTCATGCAGACTTGGGGCAGAAAGCTTCAAAATCCACGCAGACGTGGGGCATGAAACTTCAGAATCCACGCAAACTTGAGACAGAAAGCTCAAAATACACGCAGACTTGAGGAAGGAACATATAAGTTCAAAATACATGCAGACTTGAGCCAGAAGGCTCAAAATATACGCAAGATTGAGGCAGAACTGCCAGCTGTCTTGATTCGACGTGCCTCGACTGACACAAAATCTCTGACAGTGATTGCCTTTGTCAGTCGCATTAAATGACAAGAAGCTCTTTTGGTACGCCAACTTGGTGAAGGCTGAGTCTTGCTGAAGAAGATTTCAAAAGTCACGCAATAGTCGGCTGTGATCTCTCGAGTTCCGTGCATATGTGGCATACGAGAAGACATTCTTCAACTGTCGTGCTGTCAGTCATAATGACACTCTGACAAAATGATGAGCTGTCTTTCAGCGTGATTTTTAAATATTGTCCTGATCACCTCAGCGTGACTTTGAGACTTTGTTCTGATCAACTCAGTCGTGACTTTCATTTTTAAGGCCTACAGATACTAGTAAGCGTATCAGTGATCTTAGCAAATGCTGTTTCAAGACTCTCTAGCCGTTTGTTGGTCTTATTACTGGCTTCTTCAGGTCCCTCTCCATCCGTCATGTACGTAGATAACATGCGAGGATGAATAGAGGAGACAGTACAACTGGTGCTTATACTGTCTGTCTCTGAGTTGAAAAGTCCTTCGTCTTTAGGTAGGAGAGGTAGATAGTCACCATCAGACTCGAAGAGATCATCGTCATCTGGAAGGCTACCCCCGGTGTGGAGGTCATCTACTTCAGACTCTGAGGGAATACTACCCCCAGCTGAAGGATCATCACCGCCAGCTTGTGAGTCCTCATCAACTATACAGAATCTCATCATTGACCGAGTACCCATGTAGACTCCTTCAAATGTAACAGCTCGCTGGCTATATGTTGGCAGACTTCTTCTTCTTCTGTTTGCAGAACTGTGAGAAAAATTTGGGTTCGTGGTCCACCTTGTTTGATTGGGGCTCCCGTAAGGAGGACCCCATGAAGCCATGTTGGATGAAACACATAGCGGCTTTTCATCATCAGAGCGATGTAGTCGTCGAAACACGGACTGCCTCTGAGACACTCCCGTTGCTTTGGAGCAACAACAGTTGATGACAATACTGGTGCACGGATGTACGCCATGAATTGTCGTATCCTTTCCCGCTTTACGCTTATGATTTATCATGTCGCGTAAATCAGCGGAAGGGAGTTTTACCTTAAAACCCATGTCACATACATCGTCGAGCTTTGCATATGGGTTTGTAAGGGGAGTTGGCGCATCCGGATTTAGTTCACGTACAGGGGCAACCCCCACACCTAAGTTCTGTGATGACCTTAAAGGCAGCCCCGTGCTATACGCGTTGGGGCCTGTCTTTTTGCTGTGGACGCATAGTCCCTGGAGTCTGCCTTTGGACGCATGCTTCCCAGAAGTCCTGGCAGCATGCCTGAGCTTCCTGGATGTGGGCGCATAGTATGGGTCAGCAGAGCTTGGGCGCATAGCCTTGGGCGCATGACCCTGGGCACGTAGTCTGTCGAAGACAGAAGTCTTCTTGCAAGAGTTATGCGCCCATACACACTCTTGGGCGTATAGCTTTGGGCACATGCTTCATGAAGCAGTGCTATTTTCTTTCAGTTTTGCCTTCTTCGTTTGTGAGCTTCACTGAATTTGCCCAGAGCATCGAACACTTCGATTCTTGGCATTGTAGTATTTTTCTTTGCCAAGTCTCGAGCGTTGAACACTCTGTTGTGATTACACAAGAGAGAAGTTGCTGGGCTAGTAGAACCCAGAACGGTATGCACCTTCTTTATTTGTGGAGCTTCTTGGCAGACCAGTGCGCCCACAGGAGAGCTCCATGCGCCCACATGACAGAGTTCTTTAGTTGCATATCTTCTACGACACCGACAGGATATGTACCATGAGCCTTCGGAAGCCAAGTCTTGCGAGACTTGTTCGGCTTCACTGATTTTGAGGGAGTAGTACCGTCCTCGAGAACATCTTTTCAAACGCCTGCTGATCGAACTTCACGATCAACATCTTCTGAGTGCTCCCCACTTTATCGGTATCGGATTACGTCACCACCTTCTCGTCAGAGGAAATGGTAGTCCCTAGCAGAGTTGCCATTTTTGTGGACAGACACAAAAAAGAAGAAACAATGTCTTTTCTTATTGGCGCAAGGCACCAGTATGCCTGAGAGATCCTGCGCTGAGGATCCCCGAGTACAAAAAGAATTCTGGAGAATGGGACGATGGAGATCGAGCGGCAGTTGCTCCTTTACTCCGTTGACACTCCGATTACAAAAGTTGGAGAAAACCTAAAAAAATTGCTAACTCTCGGCTCACTGGCAAGAATGGCAGTAATTTGGCTCTTGAAATGCTCTCCGTTCTGTCTTTTGAAGAGGTATAAGACCCTTTTTATAGTCGTTTTCGTGCTGGAATGATGTTATGCGCCCATGTGAGAAAATATACTAATTTTCATGTGGGGGCATAGACCTGCTTTGGACGCATAGAGTGTAAGAGCATGCAGACTGCGTGATCGTGGGGTTGACGTGGCCGCATGCTTCGGTGCACGACTGCTCATGGAGACTGACGTGGTCGTATGCTTCGGTGCACGATTGATCGTGGGTGTTGACCGAGTCGTGGGGCTGTCCTGACTTGGGTTCATAGCCTGAAATTGGGCTATGTGCCCCCTTCTGGAGGAGTCCAGAGTGGGTGTATAGGGGGTGTATGCCATCAACATAGGCGCATAGCTTGCTCTGGTGACTTGGGCGCATGTGGGCTATCCTGGCTTGGGCGCATATAACTCCCTGGCTTGGGTGCATATGACTCCCTGGCTTGGGCGCATGGTTGTCAAAAATGCTAAAATTTTCATGCTTCTACAACGACTTCATAGGAGGACAATTTCTAGGGAATGATATAAGAATATTGGACACTTCTGTCCGCAGTCTAGTATTCTAAGTGGGCTTAGATATTGCCATGGCGTTCTTGGTCAAAACTTCTATAGGAGGATTATAATTTAACATCGTTCTTATCGGCCATATTTTCAACACGGTGGTAGGAATATCTTGTTCGAATATAACTAGTACATGTTGGTTCAAAAAGGATTTCGTTCTTCGCCTAACATGGGAATCTAAGATGAGCTTGAAGAACTTAGGGAGAGAAAAACTTATGGCTAAGAGTTGAGAATCCATGGTAAGTGCAGAAACCTTTCTATAGAATATGATTAGGCAAGTGTTCGGGTTTTTAAGTCATAATGACTAGTGTGTGCGGCATCCGTGTTTGGTGTTGTGTAGGAGGCATGTGCTTGCTTGGGTGGATTGCATACGTCATAGGTGTGATGCATTTTGCATGGATCATGGGTATTTAGTCTATTTTATGTGGATGGGTCCATATTGCATGACTAAAATCAAGAGAACAAAATAGTCATCTATGGTTTAATATAAAAGAAATATGTCATACATGTGATGTAATTGAAATAGAGCACAAGAAGATATGTTTGTGTGGGACATGTATGCCATGTGTGTAGAGTGGCTCTTCTAGTTCATAAGTGTGAAATTTGTAGAAAGGGTAATATTTGTGTTGTGCTCCAAATATCAAAGTCATAGTCGAGGGTATCAAAGGATACGGATAGGAGTGGACGTTGTGAACCATTAATTTATTAGTTCAAATTGGAACCAATCTACCATAATCATTTGCTAATTCTTAGAGGGGTATGTATGTATGTAATATATTGAGCATATATTATGTAATTGAGTATCTATATTGATATGAATAAGATGTTTTATATATATATATATATATATATATATATATATATATATATATATATATATATATATATATATATATATTTTAGACTATGTATAGGTATCCTATATAGGCCATGTCCTATATATATATATATATATATATATATATATATATATATATATATATATATATATATATATATATATATATTTTAGACTATGTATAGGTATCCTATATAGGCCATGTCCTATATAGGACATGGCCTATATAGGATACCTATACATAGTCTAAAATATATATATATATATATATATATATATATATATATATATATATATATATATATAGGATATATATATATATATATATATATATATATATATATATATATATATATATATATATATATATATATATATATATATATATATAAAATATATGGTTTTCCTTATGTTATATATTATATATGTAAGTATGTAGTAGACACATATGCTATGTATATATATATATATATATATATATATATATATATATATATATATATATATATATATATATATATATATATATATATATATATATATATATGTATAAAATATATATATATATATATATATATATATATATATATATATATATATATATATATATATATATATTTATATATATATGTAGATATGTAGATATGTTATGATTTATGTATATATGTTATGATGTGTATGTAGATATGTATACATTGGTGAACTTATATATATAGGTATTGTATATATATACTATATGTGGTATAGATTTCTATTTTAGACTATATTTGACCCCTATAGGCCAAATTGGTATTGTAGACTTGAGTTTGACTAAACCCTAGACTAGTTGACTAGTTTGACTAGAGTTGACCTAGTTTGACTAGATTGTTGACCAGAGTTGACCAAGAGTTGACTTTGACCTAGAACGACCTAGAATCATGTAGAATGCATTGTAAACTTCATTTATAACATCTTAGATATATTGCAACCTGTGTTGCTCTAAATAGGACTCAGTTACTCTTGTACGGACATCTATTCTCATCAGTCGTTCAGGATATCAGGCGGTACATTTTCTGATCATTTTATACTTGCTAGGACTTATATTCTTGCTCTAGACTACTTTACTTGATGCTGTCACGTTGTTATCACGGATTAGTACTATATGGATCTTTTTATGAGATGTTATCCCCAGCGGATGCATCGGGTATTTTCATGTACTCCTTGGACTCGTATCTATTCATGTATACACACGTTCTCATGTACCTTCATGTACACTCATGTGCTCTCATGTTCACATGAGCTTCTTGTATAAAGTAGCGTAATCATGTGCAATAACGTAACTTGAATGGATCCTTGTGTATTGATTGGGGTAGGGGTGAGTAGAAGTGGTTATGTGGTTAATTCCAAGTAATGTAATCATGTGCATACCTGTTATACCCTCACGTATAATGGAGTTACCTTAGAATAATCATGTGCAAATCTAACCCGATTACATAACCATCTTGTGCCCTAAATCACTCATATATTTACTTACAGTCTTACTTTCCATATAAACTGTCTCTTGTTTTCAGATATCTCTCTTACTTTCATGTACTTTTCATACAGCGTTTCATGTATCTTACTCTATTGCTTGTTTTACATTTCCTGCTATGATATGAACTGCACGAGAGTTATGTATTCGTTCCTGTCTTGACTGGACCTGTTGAAAATATTACAGACGATACTGAGGAGTTCTACCCTACATATTATGGAGACCATCTAGACGACACTTGTGAGTTGGACCCACAAGATGATCCAGCTCTAGCTGAGGACATCATCCCTATTGCCTAGGCTAGATAGCTAGGCTGTTTATCTTATTTCATTATGTCATTTGTGTTTGACTTTCTGAGTTGTATTATTTCTAGATGTTGAGATGTTAGTGTCGTTTAGACACTTGGACTTATTTTCTTCTGTTCGTACTTCTCTTTTGAGATTTCATATCTATCTTATCGTACTATTTCCATCTTAGAATTGTGATTGAGTTGTACCTTCTATATTGTCCTCCAATTGGAGAGTATATCTTGTAAAGGTACATTTATACTATATTAGATATATGTGACCTAGGATAGCGTTCTACCGCAGACACTACGGCGTAGGCTAGACGTACCCACTTCTCGTGTACCTACACTGGGTGCGGGTCGTGACAGGCACTGGTGGAGCTGTAGTCGACTTGGCTATAGGTGATCGAGGCCGTGGTGGCTGGGCGGTGGAGGAACGAGAGAGGGTGTGGCGGAGAGACATGGGTGGTCGTGTGGTGGATGGTGACGGTGGCGGTTAGTCGGAATGGGGTGGTGTGTAGGTGAAGATGGTGGTGGTTGCAGTGGGAATGTGTGGTGGTGACGGTTGCGGCAGCACCCTAGTGGGAGGCATGGTGGTCGGGTAAAGTTGGATCTATGGAGATCGGGGTGGCAGTGGTGTCGACGGGGAGAGGCCGACGAAAATGAGGCGGCGATTGGCTGCTGGACTTAGGCAGGGGGTGTCGAGAGGCTGCGAGCTGTTGGTGTAGTGGCGGCTGGGAGTGGGGTGTAGAAATTTTAGAAATTTTTTGTCATGTAAAATATTGGGGAGTCCCCAATATTTATAGGAGTAGAGTTAGGAACCCTAATGGCAAAGTTGTAATTTTAATAGTGGTAGGAAAAATAGTGGAAAAATACTAACAACTAATACTAATACTAATAATTAGTTAATTAATTCTAGCTAATTATAATTTAGCTACCAACTACCCATTACTAACTAAATCAAAAGCCGTAGCCCACAATCCAAGTCTGAACTTGGTAGGCAAAATAATAGAATTGAAATGGTTTTCGCCGAACATGAAGGAAAATATGTAACTCATAATTTAATATAAAATATAGGATTAAACAAAATAATTACAAATGTATTTTATTTATAATCAATTTTGACAAATCTTTTTCTCTATATAAAAGTAATATTTATAACTACTAAGAAATCTAGAAAATGGACATGAAGTTATTTAGGATAAAAATATAGTTTTTCTCAAACCAAAGTCCCAACAATATACCAACAGCATATTACGATCGAAAATACACTTCATATTAAGATTCACGTTTTCAAAGATTTAGAAAAATTCAGAAAATACAAAAATACAAAAATTCCAAAATTCTAAAATTCTAAAATTTGGTTAACGGAGGTTACAAAACTACCCTCCTTGAAGAAATTTCATCTTCGAAATTTAAGATTAGCAGAGGAATCAAAACATGATGGAGAGCTTAGTCAATACCTTAGGCACGATCAAGAAAAATCAATTCAAAGCCACTTAGGCATGACTAATGATTTTGGCATGATAGAATCATAGTATTAACAAAATTATATATGCGTGATTTAGAAATAAACTCAAGTCATTTAGGCGCGACTCAGTCACTGCTAGGAGAATCGAAGATAGGATTGAAATTCAAGTATAGAATGATTTAGTAGTCTATAGGCTCGATGAAAACCAAATTTTAGGTCACATTAGCACGATCAAAATCAAAACTTAGTTATGACTAAGGATAAAATCTTGAGCACAATCAAGATTCGAAGTCAAGGTCTTATAGGCACGATTTAGAAAATACTTAGGATCATAATTTTTTTAGTTAGTTCATGAATCACAATCAAAACTTTGACGTGATTAAGACCTTGAAAATAATTTAAAATCACTTAGGCATGGTTTAGGATAGAGCTACGAGAAATAATTAAACTCAGACATGATTTAGAAATAAAATCTGAGCACGAGTGACTAGAGAACCAAAATTTAGGCATGACAGAAAAAATTTATTTAGACACGATCAAATTAAATTCTGACACGAATAATTTCATAATCAAATCGGATAGTCATGATCAAGGATCAAAATTTCAGGCACGATTCAGGGGTAAAATTAATATGTATAGTAACGATCATTAAAATCGCGATTGTTGGAATCAAAATCGTTTAGTCGTGTCGGGTCATCTAGACACGACCAAACATGAAAATTCGGTATAATCAAGAATAGTATGAAACCTTATCATGGTTAGAACAGAACTTGGTCATTATCAAGAATTAAATCAAAGTTTTACGCACGAGCGATAATGGCATCAAAAACATGATCAGAATTAAAATTCTGACACGATTGGAGATAAGGTCAAATCTAATCCTAATTGGAACAATATCTAGACACGAGGAAGAATATCAACGAAGTCTAGACACGAGCAATAATAGGGTTAAAATCTAAGTCACGATCGAGTTTAATTCATTTGAGTATAGTCAAGAATCAAGAATGTCGACATGATAAAGAAGGTGATCAAAATCGATTGGTCACGATCAAAGTGGACCAATTTTAGTGATATTGAATTTAAGGATCGATTTAAGGATATGGAAATCAAATTCCTTTTAATAGTATAGGAAAAATCAAAAGATATGATATGTAGAAGGAAGTCAAGGTAATCATCTCATTCTGCTTCGATTGCTACCAAGTTTATCCGATCATCATTTTTCGATTATTCCTTTATCTTACAAGCCCAGATATACCACTACAAAATCACGATCTTCAATCATGAAAATCAAACCCTTATATGACTACTACCAAAACCATAATCTTCGGTCATGAAGATTGAACCCTTCTATAATTACTACAGGGTTGACCTTTATTCCAAAGACACTACCTATGAAGCATACTCTTGTTAGAAATCCTTAATTTCTTTTACCTTGATTTTGTAATCCTTTTCAACTTAGTCATCTTAAAAGTCCAAATTTCTCTACCTTGTCTTTAATTTGGATCCGAAATCCTTGGATCAGGGTATATAAATCCTTGAGCACTGTTCAAATCATACTCCTCGTACTACTCAAATCTAGAGCTACCACTACCACATAAAATTTTACTTCCCTATTATAAAAATCAGCCTTCACAGATCCTCCAATCTCATACCTTCAAATGTTATCCTCCTTAAAATTTAGAAGTCCCACAAAAGTCTCTAAATTTTTGTATAACCCAAAAAATTTGTGTCCTACCAGTTCTTAATCATTCTCCTACCAATCCTTTACTCAATCTCGTATCATCACCTCATGTAGTCATAGTCTCCTTACCTGTATTTGGATTCTAAATTCAGTATCTTAGCCTTAACTTGATAATGAAATTTCAAGAGCTAGTGTAGCCCCTCTTCCCAGAACTTTGATAATATATATATTTTATTTATTTATTTATTTGAATTAAAGGGTGATTTTAGAGTTTTTTTTATAAATAATTATTTAATTAATATTTTTACGGTAGATGATTTTAGTCATAGTGGAGTTTTAGAGTACAAGGCGACTAGGACTCGTGGCACGGATAGTGCATTGGCGTGCTTTGACTAGTGTGTTAGCCCTGATAGGGAAGGTCGAGCCATAGTGATGTCCTAACTAGGAAAACCAAGCCAAGTTACGACTTAACGCTTACCGAAGATTATTTAGTTATTAATCATATTATTGAGTTAGGGAAAACTAATTATACCATTTTAGCCCGGACTGGACTCAAACTGAGCCTAAGCCCGTGTAGTCATGCGGCACGTCCAATGACATTCGTGTTGATGGGTTTTGGTATGAGGGTATTGTATTTCGTGTTAATGATTTAATAAATATTTTCTAAAGTATTCGTTAATTTAAATATTATAAATATCATCATTTGTATACAGTGGGTCTTTGTACATTTTGAGATTATTGGACCGCGCATAATGGTATTTATACACCGTTATGATTTATTGAATTTTGTTACTATTACTATTATTAGTATTAATATTATTATTATTATTATTATTATTTTCATTATTACTGAGGTCATTATTATATAATAATAATAATATTATTATTAGTTATATTTATTTGGTTATCAAATAAATGTTATATATATATATTCATATTTATGTAAATAGGCCTACGCTAGAATTGGATAAGAAATGAGTTTTATTTAGATTTATGATATTATTAATATATATATATAAGAATATATATATATAGAGATTCATATATAGATAAATACATATATAGGTATAGTTATTAGTTTTGATTTAAAAAAAAGAAAGCAATATTAAACCCCCAGTAGCAAGAGCAGGCCGAAGGCCGAGCCCACATGCAGGCTAACTCAGCCGAGCACTGGGTACTCAAAACCGTGCCTCTCTCTTTGTTCACTGAGCCCAAACCGAGAGTTACACTGCGGATTCATATATATATGTCAGCGAGAGAGAGAAGAAGGGGACACCACAACCTAAGCCCTAACACCTAAGCGCAACACCTACACGCCGACACCCAAGCGACCCCTGGCCTTGTGTGTGGCGGGGAGCCACCGCCGGCCGACCAGGACCGTCGGCCAGACGCGGGGAAACCGACCACGCGCGAAAGTGCGAGTTAAAGTGACAGCAGCAGGGACTGCGGGAAGCCGACTTCGTGATCGAAGTACACGATCGTTGCTCCATCGTTTTCCGAGATGTTTCCTCAGGTATGATCCTGATATAACCGCCTTCGACTTCCATTAATTATTTTTAATTTAGACGCGCTAAATCGATAGGGAATCCCCAGTAAAAATCGTGAAAAACTACGATGAACGTCGACAGTTTTAAGGTCCAAGAACCGAGATTGGAAGCCGATTTTCTGCCACACCACAGCGAGTCTTCAAAATCCATTTGAAGGCAAATATTGACAACATATAGTGCTAGAAAACCCTTCTTACAGAAATCAATCTCGATAACTGGGCACTGAGAAATCGGATCCCGAAATTTGTCAAAAACCTGTTTTTAAAATAATAAAAACCATCCACACGACGTGCGTCCCGCCATTCCGGGCGACGTGGTCGCGAACCGAAGGCATCAAAAGCTGCGTAACGGCTTCGTGGTCGTGTGGGCTTTGACGGAATTCAAATTGGTCGCGTGTGCGCGACGAATTTGATGCGTATCCGTCAAAATTCACCGTATCGTGTACTTTGCAAATTTCTCAATTACTTTGTGCACACTCGTCAGATCGAGGCGAAACTTGCGCCAGCAGGACCGTATCATTTTTTTGGCCCTGTATGCCAAGTTTTGTCCAATTCTGAGACAGTTGATAAAATTGTCGTTTTGCGGGCCCCACGGTCCGACTCAACGGACGATTTTGTGCACGGCCCGCCGAAATCCAACATTGGACATACGGTTGGGTTCGTATCGAAAAACTGGATTCGTAGACATGTAGTCTGATGACTTTAGAGACCGTTGACTCTGACACGCTTTTCGGTGCAAAGCGGATCCAACGGCGGACATCGTTTTGGCCCGAAATTACCGTTTTGCCCCTGTGTCCAGAATTGGACGTAAGGATAGGCAATCCTAGATAATTGGACTATTCTGAGATCATTGGTATTGTTTATTTCAGCTTCCGGGAACTGTTGTACGAGTTTTGACTATAGTGGCACATTGAGTAGTTCAAATTGTCGGTTTCACCAGCAAAGGATCACAGGCGAGTACAGTTTATTGTCTGCATTTCGATATTGATTTTTACTATATTTCATTGGTTGGTCATTGGTTATGTGATTATTTTCTATTATAAATTGTTGAGTCGGGAATGAGAAGTACCAAGGATGTGTGATCTGACCTTAGACCGTGTAGACCGTGTTGCATTTATTTCTTGTAGACAGTGATTTATTTATTTCTTGTAGACAGTGTAGACAGTGATTTTTTTATTACAAAATAGACAGTGTAGACCGTGATTATTACTGCATTTAAACTGTGTAGATCGTGATTATTATTTTGTAGACAGTGTTTCTTTACTGTAATATTTACTGTAGACCGTGTAATTATAGACCGTGTAATTGTAGACCGTGTAACTTTAGACCGTGTCGCATAATTGTCCCGAGACCGATCACATATCAAAGGTACTTCTAACAGTTGGGAAAAGTATTTGGTGTCTATTTATTTACTATTGGTTTTTCTGTATTTCCTGTTTATTTTCAAAACTCATGATTGATGTCTAACCTTTGTTTTATAGTCATTTTCTTTATTTGAAATTGCATTCAGTGAATTGTGCTCGTTCCATTCCTGACTGGAAACCAACATTTTTCAGGTAGCCGTGGATTTACTTAGCGTGGGAGATACGGGGGGTACTTACAGACAAAGCCTAGAGACTAGCTAGATAGTTGAGTTGTAGTCATTCATTTATTTGTACAAGTTTATATTTTTCTACAAATGTAAAACTTATGATCAATGTAAGTTAAATTAATTATGTGAATGAGCATTATTTGTGATTTGATCTCCATGGCCGTGACAGCGTTCTACCGCCAACACTGCGGCGTAGGCTGGCTTGGACACGTCTCGTATCCGTTTAAAAAAAAATGGGTGCGGGTCGTGACAAGTTTTGTGGTGGCCCATGCAGGTCAATATTTGCAAATCATGCGAACTCGTGATAGTACTTAAGTTAGTCGTACTATTGCGAGCCAGCGACTAGAAATGCTCATTCACGAATTAGAAATTAATTTAATTTACGAGAATGACTAGGACTAGGAGTTCCCTATACAAATTTACCAATGGGTAGTCTAGGACATGCAATTTAGATGAGGAGTTATTAATGTTGATGGTTTGTCAGATTCCTATAGGTACACTATTATCTCTCGATATGACGACACGAACCAAAGTGGATAGATTATTCACTTGGTGAGACAGGGCTTCATATAATTTATGATCTAACCTTGATGAATTGGGCAAATCCTTCTCCTTGCCTCTTAGATATTATCCTCATATCTTAGTCGAACTGCCTATTTAGTTCCTACTTGTCCTAGGAATTATTATTTTTCTGATTTTGTTAGCTATATACGAACCTTGAATAAGGCTCGATTCGAAGTTTTCCTCTGTGGTTTGAATACACATGGAGTAGATATTAGAATGTTGTATTTCTTTTGTCCTCAGATATTTCTTTCCTGTTCAATCCTTTATTTTAGGGGTTGTGATTAATAGGACAAATGCTTACGCTCTAGTTCGTGGTCAACTTGTTCGATCCTCTAGAAGCTCATGAAAATTTTCAGATATAGTT
The DNA here is from genome assembly GCA_029216955.1 of Iris pallida. Lineage (NCBI taxonomy): Eukaryota > Viridiplantae > Streptophyta > Magnoliopsida > Asparagales > Iridaceae > Iris > Iris pallida. Next base: position 4,150,249 of record JANAVB010033012.1, on the reverse strand, counting down.
AAAGGAGTGTTAGTTAACTCATAATGGCAGGACAGCAGCGCACTGTCGCCATTTAATTGAATTTTGGAGACTATGGATACCCTGCAGCCAGCAGCGCACTGGCGAGACACAACCCCTAAAGGTAAAATTAGTTTAAAAAAATATAGGTGATGGGATATTGCCAAAACTATGGCTAGTGGCCCCCTCTTGATCGTAGATACCCTTGAGCCAATATTGGATAGAGTTAAGAAGGGTTCGATTTTGTATCATGTAGAGTTACGAAACCAAGGGTTTACCACAGCCAGAGTATACGGGCAAGGCGTAATCCGCGGTGAAATAACTTCAAACATGATTACAAGTTTAGGATACTATGGAGGATAGGATAATGCCATGTATGTCCCATAAGATCCAAAGCCAATATTAGTGGAAGTTTTGTAAGTTGGATAGCACGTCTCCCGATCTAGCACTCCGTGGTCCTTGTGACCTATTGACGAGGATATCGACTGACACTAAATGGGTTTACCTAGAATATGGAATTTAGAATGTCCATAACCCATTAGTCGACCAAGTCCTTGTGGATAAGAAGATAGTAGGAAGACTGTATAAGCAATAACATCAGGTAAGGTTTAATTCTCTCAGAACACGGACTACTTGTGTCTTCTTTCAAAAATCTCGTATAATTATATTTGACTATCTTAACCAACACTGCTTTATAGCCTAGTTTTGCAAGCTCACTCTGTTCTCGAGCTTGATTCGAGGCATATGTTTAGTGGGGACGCCTGCTAACATACTGTCTAATCAGAATCGATGTATTACGGTCTGATCAACCGTAGTGCACCCGGTTCGCCCTCCCTCTGATTTACCTACGTGGATTGAGATGTAGATGTCTCTAGGATCTCATCCGCGACTGCATTGACAATTCCTCTTGAATTATACATTTGCCTTTGAATCTCATAATTGTATTCAGTGACATCTCCCTTGAACTCTATTGTTTGGCCTTTCACTGATTTGAAAAGACGAGAGCTCATAATTGGTAGAGAGATACAGCGTATTCCCATGGCTATGATAATGGTAGGCACAAGTGTAGCTACCAACGGCCAGTCCTGTGATTGAGTTACTCGTTCGCCTCTCGACCCTAAACTGTTATCGGGACTTTTAAGCCATCTGAATTTATGAATGATTAGGGTTTTACCCTTAGTCGTAATGCCAACCTAGGAGACTATTTCTATTCTCAAAAACAATTCATTGTGTCTTTAAATATTTTCTTGAATATTGCCTTTACTTTCAACCCTTATGCCTTGACTCAACCGTCCCTCGACCAAAGCCCACAGTTTAGACATGAGATGAATAGACAAGGCTAAGGACAATAATTTACCGTGACTATGGTAGACATTCATCCCGAGATTGGTTTCCAACAAGTATTACCCTAGTCACGTAAATTTTATTATTAAAGCCTAACTAGTATAGGAACCCCACAGTCACTAGCTTAGCCAATACCGTAGCTTAAAAAACCCTGTCATATTATGACCTACCAGTTGTCAACAGCAATGCATAATCACTACAACTCATGTATACTGTGGACAAGCATATCATTCTATTTTATCGACCATGTGTCATGGTACACACTCGTTTTACATTAGTGAGGAACGATCCTTGACTCGACTTATAACCGTCGTACCCCGTTACGTCGTGCTTGAATCTTTATTAACAAGAGTCGAGGTACAATACCTGGATTTTTGAATTCTTCTGACCTAATTATTTCCTAAGACCATGTCCTAGCTTCTAAGGTGGGTAGACCGTAAGCCTTCTAAAATTTTAGGATAACGAGGATTACCGATTGATTAGAATAACTTCCATTAGGATGATGATTAGTGCCCTTGGACTCCCACTTTTTCATTTAGATTATTTTGTGTCCCCGGCCGTGTCATTAATAATCGGGGCACGAGACCAGCTGTTACCTTCCAACAAATTTTATATGCAAAGATCTAGACGAGCCCACCTTTATCTAGGTATATCATGTCCCACTCAAACCCATTCCCTTGTACTCTATTTTTATGGTACGACTTTCAGGACAAAAGGATTAGCTATAACCCTTACCATAATACCGGTATGCTTTCCGACTTTCATTAGAGCTTCAACTTTGTCTCGAACCTTTCGACCCAATATATGGTGGTGATCTACTCGAAGCCACTACGCATATTGTCATTAGTATGCCCCTCATTAGTGTCTTCTCGTGCTACTTAAACACAAAGTCACAGAAGGTGCATCTTCAGGGCTCTAGAGACCTAGCTAACCAATTCGACTGCACCTAGCTCAACCACTTGGGTGAAAACTTGTTCTAGGTTACCCTAACCGAGTAGAAATAGTTTGATCATTGGATCTTGTCCAGTCATATAGATTGAAGTCCAAGGTTCATCCAACCAACGATTTATGTCCAATTAGGAAACCCATTAAGACCCAGTAATACCCATTCATGCGTACCACCATAGTTGTACTAAAAAAAATCGAACTTTCTGAAATAGATACCTATACCCATTATGTTGTCTTCCCTTCTTAGAATGTGAAGTCATTCGTAACCCTTATCCCATCTACCTGGAAGTCGCGATGCGATTTTGTATTGTATTTATATTCTTTGCTCGTGCATTTAAATAACCACGGAATAGATCGCAATCTTGATTTCTCAAATTTTGGTCTATCATGAAATCGTGCTTAGTTTTAATTTCGAGAACGAAATTTTCGTAGTGCATAGGTTGCAAGCCTCTCTAAGAAACGAAGGGTCTCTTCGAAGTTAGCCAGTGATTGGAACGGAGTAGCCCCAATCTAGCTAATAAGTCAATGGTTCATAAGGTCCATTTTATCGGTATTATTTGATATCCTCTACCGCTCTTGAAACTTCGTGCTTGTTCACAGTTATTCTTCCTCGTCTTTTCGTACCATTGACTCTCGTCCTTCCTATTTTGGGGGTCGATAATTGTGTTGCTTAGAATTTAGCAGAGGTTATAGTATAAGTTAGTGATAATTGAATTTTGGGTTGCTTGATAGATATGCGAGGATTATAGATACCATAGGCGATAGATATCCATTGGAAGAATTTGAGCAACTAGTTGGATGATTATAAAATTTTAGTGACCTAGCTTTGAGGGAGTAGTGTGACCAAAGGTGGGTAGAAGTCCTCGATATTTTTGTAGTTGCCAAAATGGACAAGGAGAAGGATATAAACTATTTTTGAGGAATTAAAAATTCGAGAATATTAGGGTAATTGTAGAGTTCTTTTTGAAGTTAAGGATTAGTTATGAATTCGAATTTCGAGGACGAAATTATTTTTAAGGTGGGTAGATTTGTAGCCCCTCTTCCTAGAACTTTGATAATATATATATTTTATTTATTTATTTATTTGAATTAAAGGGTGATTTTAGAGTTTTTTTTTATAAATAATTATTTAATTAATATTTTTACGGTAGATGATTTTAGTCATAGTGGAGTTTTAGAGTACAAGGCGACTAGGACTCGTGGCACGGATAGTGCATTGGAGTGCTTTGACTAGTGTGTTAGCCCTGATAGGGAAGGTCGAGCCATAGTGATATCCTAACTAGGAAAACCAAGCCAAGTTACGACTTAACGCTTACCGAAGATTATTTAGTTATTAATCATATTATTGAGTTAGGGAAAACTGATTATACCATTTTAGTCCGGACTGGACTCAAACTGAGCAAGCCCGCACGTCCAATGACATTCGTGTTGATGGGTTTTGGTATGAGGGTGTTGTATTTCGTGTTAATGATGTAATAAATATTTTCTAAAGTATTCATTAATTTAAATATTATAAATATCATCATTTGTATACAGTGGGTCTTTGTACATTTTTAGATTATTGGACCGCGCATAATGGTATTTATACACCGTTATGATTTATTGAATTTTGTTACTATTACTATTATTAGTATTAATATTATTATTATTTTTATTTTTATTATTATTGAGGTCATTATTATATAATAATATAATCTTATTATTAGTTATATGTATTTGGTTATCAAATAATGTTATATATATATATATATATTATATATAATATATATCTATTATATAATATATATATATATATATCATATTTATGTAAATAGGCCTACGCTAGAATTGGATAAGAAAGAGTTTTATTTAGATTTATGATATTATTATCTATATATATAAAATATATATATAGAGATTCATATATAGATAAATACATATATAGGCATAGTTATTAGTTTTGATTAAAAAAAAGAAAGAAAGTAATATTAAACCCCCAGTAGCAAGAGCAGGCCGAAGGTCGAGCCCACATGCAGGCTAACTCAGCCGAGCACTGGGTACTCAAAACCGTGCCTCTCCCTTTGTTCACTGAGCCCAAACCGAGAGTTACACTGCGGATTCATATATATATGTCAGCGAGAGAGAGAAGAAGGGGACACCACAACCTAAGCCCTAACACCTAAACGCAACACCTGCACGCCGACACCCAAGCGACCCCTGGCCTTGCGCATGGTGGGGAGCCACTGCCGGTCGACTAGGACCGCCGGCCAGATGCGGGGAAACCGACCACGCGCGAAAGCGCGAGTTAAAGTGACAGCAGCAGGGACTGCGGGAAGCCGACTTCGTGATCAAAGTACACGATCGTTGCTCCATCGTTTTCTGAGATGTTTCCTCAGGTATGATCCTGATATAACCGCCTTCGACTTCCATTAATTATTTTTAATTTAGACGCGCTAAATCGATAGGAATCCTCAGTAAAAATCGTGAAAAACCACGATGAACGTCGACAGTTTTAAGGTCCAAGAACCTAGATTGGAAGCCGATTTTCTGCCACACCACAACGAGTCTTCAAAATTCATTTGAAGGCAAATATTGACAACATATATGCTAGAAACCCTTCTTACAGAAATCAATCTCGATAACTGGGCACTGAGAAATCGGATCCCGAAATTTGTCAAAAACCTGTTTTCAAAACAATAAAACCATCCACACGACGTGCGTCCCACCATTCCGGGCGACGTGATCGCGAACCGAAGGCATCGAAAGCTGCGTAACGGCTTCGTGGTCGTGTAGGCTTTGACGGAATTCAAATTGGTCGCGTGTGCGCGAATTTGATGCGTATCCGTCGAAATTCACCATATCGTGCACTTTGCAAATTTCTCAATTACTTTGTGCACACTCGTCAGATCGAGACGAACTTGTGCCAGCAGGACGTATCATTTTCTGGCCCTGTATGCCAAATTTTTCCGATTCTGAGACAGTTGATAAAATCGTCGTTTCGCGAGCCCCACGATCCGACTCAACGGGCGATTTTGTGCACGGCCCGCCGAAATCCAACTTTGGATACGGTTGGGTTCGTATTGGAAAACTGGATCCGTAGACATGTAGTTTGACGACTTTAGAGACCGTTGACTCTGACATGCTTTTCGGTGCAAAGCGGGTCCAACGGCGGATATCGTTTTGGCCCAAAATTACTGTTTTGCCCCTGTTTCCAGAATTGGACGTAAGGACAGGCAATTCTAGCTAATTGGACTATTCTGAGATCATTGGTATTGTTTATTTCAGCTTCGGGACTGTTGTACGGGTTTTGACTATAGTGGCACATTGAGTAGTTCAGATTGTCAGTTTCACCAGCAAAGGACCACAGGCGAGTACAGTTTATTGTCTGCATTTCGATATTGATTTCACTATATTTTATTGGTTGGTCATTGGTTATGTGATTATTTTCTATTATACATTGTTGAGTCGAGAATGAGAAGTACCAAGGATGTGTGATCTGACCTTAGACCGTGTAGACCGTATAGACCGTGTTGCATTATTTCTTGTAGACAGTGTGACAGTGATTTATTTATTTCTTGTAGACAGTATAGACAGTGATTTTTTTATTGGAAAATAGACAGTGTAGACCGTGATATTACTGCATTTAACTGTGTAGATCGTGATTATTATTTTGTA